>JANRGW010026092.1:0-29977 GCA_024733675.1 Psilopsiagon aymara
GGACCCCCCCCCCCCCCCCCCCCCCCCCAAGCTGCAGGAAATAAATGCCTCCCAGCTTGCTGTGTAAAACATCCAAAGACCACATTAATTTTAGTGATGTAATCAGATCATGCCTGATGTGGTCCAGGAGCTTGTCAAAGATGCCATAAATGTGTTTGTGTGTAACGAAGCTTCTCCCATCCATAGAAGGAAGATGACTTGGCCAGGATACCAGCTTTCTTTTAGTCTGTGCTCCAAACCAGAGCACCACCCAGCACAGAAGGAAAACAAATAGCCCCCTTATGTTAGGTACTGCATCGCCATGTAGGCAGCTGCCAGCCACAGGCTGACTGCAACATTTAGTCTGCAAATGCACTTAAATAGCACAGCTCTGCAGTATCCTGCAGCCTTTGTGCTCCTGCTTATTTCTCATTCAGTGACCAAGAGGTCCTGGATTTATAGGAAAGGGCTAGTTAGTGATGTATGAACAGTGGCCTCAGTGAGCCAATAATTTGCCCTGTGTTCTTGTACACCTGAAGGGAGTCATGCTGGGTGAAATGCTCAGAAAGCCTAAGTCAGCAGAGCTACTGGTGTCAGCAGAACCAAGCTGGTTTACATCATGGGAGGATCTGTCCCAGCAATGCAATACTTAAATTTTTTTAGAACAGATTATTGATGTACATAGGTAAGGCAAAAAAGAAACCCCACAGCTGCATAAGCTATTGGCAAACCTGAAATGGCCATTTTATTAGTTTGAATTCTAGGCAAATAAAAGAGAGAACGTGTTTCTGTTTCAGCATTTAGATGTTCCTCATGCATTTAATGTTGTGTGTTTGACAGAGAAAAGAACGTGAAATGAGGGGAAATCATGGTAACTATTGTTCTCTTCACTCCCCAATAAATTAAATGGCTCATTTTAGAGGTTTATCTTGGAAAGGCAAATTAATGAATAAATAAAAATAAATGTGTCAAGCTCTAATTAAGAACAAGAATTGGGCATCTTGTCATGGAATTGTAGTCTTAGCAGTAGGTAACCTTCCATTCAGGGGAGACTACCCCACATATTAAAAAAAAAAGGACATTCAGTGTCACAAAAGAATAAATCTTCCAGCGCTTGCATATCTCTCTCTTCCTTGGAATAGCTTCAAGGGTAGGAGTCTCATTTAATATATATATGTGAAAAAAATAAGAGCAAAATAATTAATTTTAAAAAGAAGGATATATACAATATACATAAATTTGCTTCATCCCAATTATTTAGTTATCAGTAATAATCACAAGGGATTTTAAAGGAGGAAGGAATCTGAGACAGCATAACACCCTGCATGGAGTGAATGTTGGTGTAAATGACTGGAAAAGGTTGGCTGATTTGATGAAAACCCAATCAGACTCTCTGGGGAGATATTACTTTCCTCATTATTCCACTGATTGGCCTTATTTCATCTGAAGAATGCAGCACATTCTTTACAGGGCTGGCAAGCCTCTTTAACAATATCCAAGGAAAAAAAGCCCGATCACCTCTGTGATCGAAACAACAAGGAAATTAGCCAGAGTCACTTTCCTTAGGGAATGGTTACAGAGCCCCCCAAATCTCCTGATTGATTGGCATGGGGAGGCTAAGAGGCAAAGGGGGTGGGATTTTGTCAGATTTGGCACACAGCAAAAGCCTTTTATAAATTTGCTAAAAGCAACTAAACCAGCAGGCTCAAACCATAACTCCGCCCTCTGCACTGGAAAGAAAATAAATAACACTTGAGTTGTTTGCTTGTAGCAACCTAATCTTAACCAGTAGTGACATAATTTACTAAGGGAGTTCGTTCTTGTGATACAGAATTTGTTATGCCCACATCACTGTGCAGGGCTTTAGAATAAAGCAGCAATTTCAAGTCAAGTACAAAACACACTTGTGAAATTCAGTCTGAGAACTGTGTTATCAATGGCCTCAAGCTTGCAATAACTGTTAATTAAGTGTATTTTTCATTATTCTTTAGTAAAGAAGCAAGATTTAATGATGTAAGTTAACAATAGATGATAATTTAGAGTAGTGACAATAGTTTAATTATTCACACACACATAAAAGTTAACTTCATAACTTATTTCTTTGTAAGAACAAGTTCATTTAAAATATTTTGAACAGTGCATACAATTACCACATACAGTATCTTGCCACACTGTTTTTGTGGATACAAGTCAATTTGCTACGGAAGTCTCTCCTCTGGCAGTAAGGCAGGGAAGGAATTCTCAGCTTTAATTTTTTTTCTGTTCAGAAGGAGAACAGGATTTAGTAGTGATAGATAGCACTTGGCCAACTAGGTTAAAAATGGAGGTCAGAGCCCTCCAACAATGGACCTCAAGATTGCCTAAGCTATTTCCAAACCTTCCATAAAAGCCATTGTTGAATTACAGAAAATACTATAGGCAGAGAATAAAAATACAGCTTATGATGAACTGGAAAATGATGCTCAAAGCCTACTTGAACACCAGCTTCTGAGTGCATTTGAATGTCTTGAGACCATCAATATCCTAGAAAAAATCTAGACTAGAGCCAACAGCCTTTTGCAAAGATGTTTCTAGTGTTCGCAATAGAACAATAAATAGGGATATCAATTTGACTCAAAGATTGAGAGTATCCAAGGAAATTGTAATCGTAATACATTTTAGTATTAATTGATCCAAAAGAACCACTTATTAAGTAAGCAACAATGAAATAATGATTCAGTCTGCTCAATTAATTCATTTGTTTCAACACTGTATTTGTACATTTTGCCCTCATTGCAATGAACAAACCTGGGCACCCAAATAGTCAGCAATTTCAGACTAGGTTTCCTTTTTGAGCATGTGGAGATGTTCCTCAGTTATTACTCAAAATGCCTCTCACACAGAGAATTAGAGCTCAGTAGGAGTATGCCGTATCTATTTTCAGCTGACTTGTTGATTTACTGTTTCTTCCAACACTGTACCTGAAAACCGCAGGGATAGTGTGATGGCAGCCTGATCCATTGGCCCAATCAGGCCATTCTTTCTCTCTGATAAGACCACTTTTTAAAGGATAAGTTCAAGACCAATTGAAGATTTCACAAAGTCCTACACCATGACAAGCTATGAGGGTCTCTATTTTCAAAGTGTTCCTCTCTTCAAATAAAGAAGGAAGAAAAAAAAGAAAGAGTCAAGGCAGATTCACACTCTTACACCCACAAAAACAGCAGCTGAGAAAGCAGGTAGGTGAAGATTATGAAGAATATGCCATTTGCAAAAACTTCCTTGTTTTGCAGATTTGTTTCTAAGCAAGGCCAGCTGAAAGTATAGGGGCCAAGCTACTTGTTTGACTTAAGCATGGATAAGTGACACACACATTTTAGATTCCTACATGCCTGTGGGTGCTCTTGGGTAGCACCCTCGAGTATGTAGTGGCTGCAGTGTAATAACAGTGGGAGACGTTACATTCCTGCCTCTGAATTGTCTCAAACATAATTGATGGTGTCTTTTTCTCCTGCTCGGATTCATACTGCTATAAAAGCCTTCCTATTTGTTCTTCCAGCATACACAAGACCTTTCTTTTTGTCAAGCTTATTGAAGTCACACAATTTAGTATGGAATCTTCTTGGAATGAACAAATATTCTGGGTATAACGGAGCCTGAAAACTTGACTGCGTCAAGATATGCTTGTCCATCAGTGCACTGGAAGCAAGGACAGACACCCTGGCCTTTGGGCCTGTGGTTAGAGAAGTATCTTTTTTAGAAGGTGGTGCCCATGTTCTGTAGACAAACATCTGTTTCTTTATACTAAAAATGCTGCTGCTTTTTGCAATATCAAGCTCAGTGCCTTGTGACTGTCTATAAAATTCTGAGCACAAGACAAAATTCACTGCTTTGCAGGTGTTTATTGGGAGCTGCTGAAACCAGAATGATAGTTTAAAAGATGAGCTATTTTAAATAAACTAAAAGATTGCTGTGCTTTCAAGCATCAGCTCTTTTCCTCTCCGGCCCTCAGAGAAAAGAAATTTGAAGGAAAATCTCAGGATGAGTGGAAGTGGAGAGCACAAGGAAAAAGACATTCAGTGCTATTGAGCACATCTTGGGGAGAAAATAGCAGCAGCTCTGTCATTTTGTATGCATATTGTGGGGTCTGAAACCTGCATGCTCCTCTTGCATTCCTCTCTGGCTTGTCTTGAGACACAGAAATATCTATTCTTGGGTCCTAAGGGTTGACCACGTGCAAAATTTTTCCAACAGGCTTTGAAGGTCACAGCCATCCCTGTGTTGCTCTGTTAGTGATGTTTGCCCTTATACCCATTGAATTAACTGTGATTTAGAGGTTCGACCACTTCTTTGAAGATAGGTCTGTGTGGTATTTTGCAAGACCCAGTCAGCTCCCATGCACTTCTGCTTGCCTAGGGGCTGCAAGGAGTCAGGCACAGCAACAATTCTGAACAAGACACCTCAAGTTGACCTCGATGCTACTCACATTCACACTGTTCTTAGCTCACAATGCAGACAGACCTTCCTCACATCTGCCTGTGAAAAGACCACATACACCTCCCCAAAGACACGCAATTAATGGCTGATGTATTTATCAAAAGAAAGATGCACTTATCTGGGGGAGAAACAGATGTGAAATTGCATTCCAGAATGCTGCAGCAAACCGGCAATCATTCAGGACCACACCTTAAGCTACAAGATTGTGAAGTATTCAGATGGACAAGAACACCCATTGCCTTTGATGAATCCAGTGCTACTTATCACTTATTTATCATACTTTTCACTAAAGAAGGCTGATTTTGTAATGATGGGAGATTTTAACATCTGATTACATTGCACATGACAGGGTTTATATCCTGTATAGCATCTTTCAATTAAATATGTCAATCTTGATGTGCCTTCTTGATAAAAAAAATGAAACTGAGATGGGAGATCATAGTGCATTTCCATAGTGCAGAAATCAAACACACACATACCAACAACCTTAATAAATACAGCAGCTGAGCTGGCAGTACAAAAGGCCTGTTCAATTCAACTCCATCCCAGTTTCCGAATTTTAAATTAAAACAAACAAAAATATGCCAAATTAGGATAACCTCTGAAATTCCCCCTATATATTTTATTTTAAATTTCCATCTAAAATTCATTACAGTCACTAGCTTGGAGCAGAAATTCAACCTGCAGCATATGAGGATGTACAGATGAGTAAAGTCACTTTCCTTGTTTTGTTTAGGTTTGGTGTTTCACTCCAGTGTGCATATAAAATCTCAAAAAGCTTAAAAAAAAACCCAACAAAAAACCCAGCAGAACGAACAAACAAACCAGCAAATTAACAAGAAACAACCAAAAAACCCTCTTGCTCTTCTTTTGGAAAGAAATAGGAAAAAGCAACCTGCTTTCAAGCCTCGTGAAGTTATTTATGTCCTTCTTGTAGAACTCAGTCTTACTTACCACTAATCTTTTCCAGCTCTCATTTATCCCAATAAACAGATACTGCCTCTTGTGTGTCCTGATTTGGGTTGCTTAACTCCAAATGGGTGTGGTATTTGAAGAAAGCTCTCTCAGATCTGTTTTCGGTGACATAAAGTGCTTCTTTGGGACCTGCTCCTTGTTAGGGAAAAAAAAAGAAAAAAAGATATCCCTGCAATGTGTGATATTCAGTTCCCTGGAATGAAGACAAAACTAAATTAACCCACACTGGTCCAGAGATAAATTCCTGCAGGTCTTGTGACCTCTGCTTTTGTTAACCAACAACAAGAAAAGAAAAATTAGTCTAGTCTTCCCCAAGTGGTCTTAGAAGATACACAAAGATGAAGCCCATGGTTTTAATAATATTTGGCCAGTAAAGCAGCCAATTTTAATTTTAGTGTATTGGTGCCATTTTGGGGGAGTTTAGAACCTGTGGAAATATCAACCTTGCATCAACTTCTGAGTTGCGACTTCAGACTAAACCCAACTCTCAGACAAATCACTTAAGGTTGTCTAGTTTCCTTTAAAGCCTGGGAAAAAAAAAAACAAAAAAATGAACAAACAAACAAAAAAAAAAAAAATCAAGAACCAAAAAAAAATCACAGTTTTGACCAGTTGCTGTGGAAAACTATAAATCATATTGTGGTCACTGAAAGTTAGGCTCAAGTTCACCATATGGTTTGCAAACCTGGGGAATCACTGATGTGTTTAGAGTTTCTGATGAAATCTGAAATGTTAGCTGGTTTCAAGTGCTCTCAGATTCCCTTGCAAACATTTCAAAGTCCCCATTCTCTTAAAGCAATGAAATTCTTTCATTCATTCTAGAATGTGTTAGATCATCACAAAGATGAAAAGAATTAGAAAAAATAGAAACATACAGTTTTCACAACTGTGTATACAACCAGCTTAATGACCCAGACAAATGCACTTAATTAAGCATTTGTGTGCACGATTACCCAGTTCGTGAATAAAGTCTTTGCAATTGTGTGTATTATCTGGATGTCAAATGTGCCTAGATTGTCCATACCCTGTCAGAAAACTGACCTCACTTATATGTGGTCTTCAACTTACACAATTACTTTATATATGTCAAGACATGTATAAAAAGTCACATAAATTCAGCACATCAGGTTGGTGTAAAATTCAACAGCCAAACTGGGAGGTTCAGTTTTTGGTTTAGTTTTAGTTTCAGTGTAACATGCCCTAGGTACTTGGAAGCTGAGAGAGGTTTTCTTTTTCCTAGCCAAGTATCGGAACTGCTTTAAAAAGAAATAACTGCATGCTTTTTCCATTTTGGTTAGAAATAGTTAATGTTCCATAGTCTTTGATTTATTTATTAAAAGTATTTTACCAGAAAACACAACAGAGACAGGCCTTCTCATTTACAGTGAGACCCCAGAGAGCAGTAAATTTACATACACAAAGGACCAGCATCAACCCCTGAACCTTTAATGTTTATTTTGATAGCCCACCCTGCTGGTAGGGCCTTTTGTTACAAAGCCAGGTACAACAAGGCAGGGATCCAAACAAACAACACTGGTAGCTTTGTTGACCAGGTCATATGATGTCCTGCCCTTGAACAGTACCCCTTGTCTTTTACCCTTTGCCCCCAGAAAATGAAGTTAGTCAGAGTCCCTGTGGTAAATTTAGCATTTCCTTTCAGTGTCTGCCAATCTATCAAAATTCAGCTACCGCTGTGAACCCATCAACTCAGTGCAAAAGAGAACAAGGCTTACCATGGACCCCCTCAAAGTAGCAATCATTTATCCCTTCCTGAACTTTAGCTGACCTTTGTAAGCAGGCTAGCAGTTGAAGCATGTAGCACCTTGTCGTGTATGATCTAGGCTGAGGGGTTTTCTCTCTCTCCACTCCACCCCAAACCAAAGCTTTTATTCTTTTTCATTAATAAAAGTGTTGCATTTAGGAATAACCACTTGAAGGGAAATAAAGTCTTCAAGAGAGAAGGCAGTTGCTTTTGCACTATGCAAAAGGATAGAAAGAATACAAACTCTGCATTTGCAGAACCAGTTAGCATCAGTTTGTGAATTGAATCCACTTGTTTTGTTTATTTCCTCTACAAAGATTTATCAGAGGGAGGAGGGGAGATACTGTTCATGGAACACAATGATGCATTTATATACAAATAGTTGCAAAGTAAAATGACTCATATAGAACATTCAACTCCAAAACTGAGAATATCATATGACTACAATATATTGACTAAATATTGCAGTGGGTTTGGTTTATTTTTTTAAAGCAGAAGGAAAATCTAGATTGCAGTAAGGGTTATACACAGTGTAACTCCCTCTGTAAATTTAAACTGACCTAAGGGACATAATTACATACATCTCATCATGAGACAATATACTTTTTATTTGTTTGAATTTTATTTGTATTGGTGAAACTGACCTGAAACTGACACAAGTTTATTAGAAAAAGGACTCTCAAAAACAGAGTGGGCTGGTCTTCTTACTTAAGATGGATGTGCCAACTTCTAGTATGATTAGAGAAATGGATAACTCACTAACATCTGTGCAAACTACAATAAAAAGGGATTTAGTGTTACCCCAAGGAAGGTAAAAGAGGCTGTCTGTCCATTAAACGCTTTATTACAGTGCCAGCAGCTTTTTTCTAACTCAGTTATTCCTGCACAGAGCTCAGCACTGTGACTGCCTGTCATCCTTACCAGACAGTGCTTGGGGCTTCGTAGGTTTTTTGTGCAAGGTAGATGACAATCAAATGACTCATTGAGCAGGGAAAGCGCCTGACCCCTAGTGAAGGATTAACTACGGAAAGTGAGTGTGATCATGTCACACCATTACTTAGAATTTTCACAGTCAATTTCTGAAAATATGAGATAACTCCTTAAAGAGACAGCTCTTTCAAGAAGCGCTATGAGCCAGCAGAAATTCCCTTCCAGTACAAAGGCAGACAGTGCCATCACAGAGACATCTGCTTAGCTGCTCAGTGTAAACCAAACACCATCCTTCTCATGATAGCAGACAAGGTGAAAAGCAAGCAAGACAGAAATCAGACAGCTTAGACCATTCAGGTGGTCTAGGCAGAAAGCAAAGTGGTACGAGATAAGACTATTAAATCCTGTGTAGTGGCACAGTCTCTGTTTAGGTTAATACAAGGACTTTTAAAATACGAACACTAAAAATTCCTTGCTCATGTGGGTGGACGTTGCATGTGATCCCTCTTTTCCATTAACAGAAAAAACTCCTCAGCATACCACATGAATGCAACTGTCCAGCAATTGCCCAAGGCATCCGTGGAAAACAGCACATGCTGTACCATGCTTGCAGATATATGAACACTGTGTCACACATGGGAATGCCTTTTTCTCCATGACACAGCTGGGCTACTGCAAGGAAATCTCAAGGAAAAACAGGGAACTGTTGTTGGGTTCACCAGCAGCATTAAGCCCCAGCTTGTTGTCTCCGTGAACCTATTATCACTTTCTCACATTAAAACCCCCTTGTGGTATAAGAAGAGGAGCTTGACCCATTAATCAGCAATTGAAGAGCCCATTTGCTCTGTTTTTACATAGCATATTTTTTCGTGCAATGTTCTAAATGTGAGATTTGTCAAGTTTCCACAAAAAAAAAAAAAAAAAAAAAAAAAGAAGAAAAAAAGAAAAAATGTAATTCAGCCTAAGAACCTCAAAGCTTGGGCGTGCCAAAATGAGTTAACATCTGCTGCTGCCTGAATCTAATTGAAATGATTCATTATAAAATTTACAGATCTGCTTAATGATACAGTATTTCTTTTTCAGAATCACCTTGTTCATTATCTCTCCTTAGGTAAGCCAAATTCAACAGAGCTGTAGTTTCCATAACCATCCAGAGTTTGTATATAACAGTTCCTAATAAAAGGAGGTTCATTTTCCCTCTGACATTGTGTTTGTGATTTTTTTTTTTGTTGTGAATATACTCCATCAGAGAAAAGCTCCATTATCATCAAACAGAGACCCATTAGGGGCACCTTGGAAATTTGGACCCTTTTACTAGAAACAGGACTTAAATAGCAGTTTAATTTATGGCAGTTTTCTGGCTGATGGCATTTTTGCTCTCAGGTAAGGTCATCTCAATATATATCCCTTTAGAGAAAGCCAACACAAGAATCTTTTTATGCTTTTTTTATTTTCAAGAAGCCAACTATTCAGCTGCAAAAATGTAAGTCACACACAGAATGTGTGTGTTTGAATCTACACTGTGTTTTTTAAAGGGAAGATCCTTTATGTGTGTAAAAAAAGGAGAAAAGTGAAAGAAAAAAAATGAATAAGCATGTGAATAATTAGATCAGAGAGAGATGCCACCTTTTCTCAGTGTTGAAACTGTGAGGGGAAAAAAAATGCTACCATATAATTGACATAATTGATCTATTTTTTCCCTTTTTTGCTGCAGTAATTTTTTATGCATGCCATTGTTGCTGTTATTATCCAAGATGTGATCTTGTGTGGTTGATAATACTGACTAGATATGAATACTGGTAAGTACCAGCCAATCACAAATCTATAGTGTCTATTTCTGCATCACCAGGTGCTATCTCATGGGAAATATCCTCTTTTTTGGCAGGCAAACAGCACTCTGCATTATCTGTCATTTTCATTAGATTCAAGCTACAGCTGAGCCAAAAAGACTTAGTTCTAGCATATGTGCTCAAAACGGCCAAGATGAGATTGTCCAAATTCACCCTTTCAGGATTGTATTAGAAAACAACTGGAGTTAAAGCTAAAAATTTGAGCTAGCAAAGTATCTGAATTACATTTGGGAAACTGCAGACACCGGAAGCTCAGAAGATTTCCAGTTTATCACAGTCATCACCTCCAAAAGCTCCAAGGAGCTTAAGTCAGCAGTTTTGATGTTTTTCAACACTTCTTTTGTACGGACTAAATGTGATGATGTCAACAAAGAAGAACAAGGACATCACAAGAAGACAAAATCTGTCTGGTTTCCAGTGGCTCTGAGAACTACAGCAAGAAGCCACTGGCTGCATGCTAATGCCACATTTAATAGGTCAATGTTATTATATTCTGAGTTAGCACTAATATATTAGTTGGGACTGTTGTTTATTAATAATTCTGTAGCTAAACTATATGAAATGGGACCATGAGCCTTTCTTCAATTACAATAAAATAGTAATACAGTATCCTCCATCTAATGAGGACAGGCTTAATTGGGATGGTTGCTTTATTAAGATACCTCCCAGGAAACTAATTTGGTATAATGTTAGTGAATAGCTGTGACTGCTGTTTAATTGGGATGGTACTAACAAAAACTCTGCTTAATGGGGATACATTTGGTCAGTACCAAGGGGTTAAGTGATACTTAACTTGGTGCTAAATGAGTGTGAAATTCTGAGTTTTGTTCTTTTAATGAAGACATAGCTAACTAGGGGTCAGACAAGTAAAACAGGGAGGAAAATAGACTCTGTCATTTTTGTCCTCTCATTTTATTGCAAGATCTTTAAAAATGGCTTCATAGGATGCATTCAGTTCTTCAGATATAATTTCTTTTATACTTTTTCTGTTAAAATTTATTAGTATCTGATTTTTAAGCTGATATGATTTCACTGAAAGAAGATTTCACATGACTGATTTTGTATGATTTCATCTTGCAGTTAGGAAGTATTTCTAAGTAAGTGGTCACTTAGCCAAGGGCTATGAAGAAGCCTTTACTCCACTTAAGTCTCTTTTAATCTCATGAGCTGAAGCATGAGCCTTCTGTTAGTTCTATACAAAAGGAGGAAACTAGCAGGAACAACCAAAATGAAAAACCAAAGGCCGTAGCCCTGTCACTTCTCCTGCAAGCCATCCATATACAGTAAAGAATTTGTTTGTACTAAAGTTCAATCTCCTGTAACAGGCGAATAGTTTACACAGACCTTCCTCCTGCATGCATGCCTTTTACTGAAAGAACTAGGGAAGCAGAAACAGTAACTTGATCTCAGTGATCAACACATATATAGGAAGTTGCCAATGGCAGTACACCTACCATCAAGTGTGGTATGTATTAGCTAATAAATATTTAATGTGAAGAAGTTCTGGTCTATGGAATGTAAAGCCTTAATTATGAGCTCTACACCACATCTAAAACATTTATCAACTAATATTGAATAGCAAACATCTGTAAAAATCAATCTTTCTTTGTGGCTCATTTGCAAACCAAGTTGGAACTGAATTGTGCATAATAAGCACAAAAATGATCAGAAGATCTGCAGAACTGGCATAAAAAGATAAAAGGATATCCCATTATGGTACTTTTATGCATTGCCTACAACTAGAAGTTAGTTTATTGGTGATAGGAAATATACTTTCTAGCACTTAATTAAAATGTTTACAAGAAATCAAGTTAAAGTCTATGTTTTAAAATTAAACTTGAGGTGCAAGTCCAAGTGATGATTGTTAAAATTTAATATTTCTTTTAATAATTTTTACTCTTACCAATTATTAAACTATACTTTCTTGATTACTCTTGCTGCGCATTCACTCAAGAGTTCTGGGAGGGGGAATCACATAATACTTTCTTACTACCAAAAGCCACCAAAAATCAATAACAAAATACCTTTAAGCTCCTGAAATTTAAATAAAGTTCTTTACCATAATCTATCTGCTAAATAAGAGAAATACAGAAATTGCCTTATATTTTGATTTAGTTTATTGGCATGTTAATGGAAATAAGATGAGAGAATCTCAAAATGTGAGGGAAAGAACATATAAATAAAATTTCAAACTGTCTTTTAGCAAGCAAGCCTAAAGTTATTGAATATGTAAATTGCCTTATTAAAAGAAGAATTATGTCTTTTTCAGCAATCAGTTCAATTATATTCAAATATTTCAATAGTAAAATACAGTTCTACATGGGAAAAGTCTTTTAGATAAGGGACTCAGGTGTGATTTATGAAAACCAGGAAAACATTCACAAGTTAAGAAACTATCAAAATGAAGAGGATTTGTTAGCTGTTACAATGATACAATAAATTGACATCTTTACCAGTGTATGCTGGCACTGTTCTATTGAGGCATCACTGCCCTATGTTGCATTTGGCCTTAGTGACATGTCACTGCCATCCATTCTCATAACCAGTATATTTAAAAACTGAGAGCTTTATGAAACATGGCTTTTGAAAGGAGTCAGAGATTCTGATAAGAAACACTCTTAATCCACCATGAGAAGTACAATATAGGAGTTCTTTTCAACATTTCTGTTATGACTTTCTTAAAATAGTAATTTATATTTTACTTTTCACTGCAGTAAAGTGAACTCAATTTTGACAAGGGAAATCATCATACGAAATTATACCTTAGGATAAAGGACTGAGGTTTCTCTGGAATTTAAGGAGTGCAGTTTTGCCTCATTAAATACCTGTGCTTAGATCTTCCTATTTTTTTGTAGAAACTTTCAATATTGAAAGTCCCAGCTGGGCCTTCTATTTGGCAACAGTGTTAGCATACAGAGGGCATGAAATCTTTCAGCAGGCTGAGTCAGATGATGCACAGGCTAATGATGATTTCTAGTGATGAGTAAACCTACTGTTTATACCATACAACAACCAAGGATTAATGGTAAAATGACCATCAGGACGAAGGCTCAGCTAGCTCAGCAGACCTCACTAATTGTTGTCCAAATGTGGCTTTGAAGGCACAAGGAAGATAATGGACCATACTTTGAGAAATCAATCTGTATTTTTCCTGTGGGTTCAAAAGAGCATTTTTTTCTGCAGCAAATCTGGAATGATAATGGAGGCTCAGAAAGGCCCTGGAAGAGGTAAAATACTGCTTTGATTTCTGAATGAGGGAGAATATGACCTGTAATTGGCCTGAGTCTTTGAAATTTGCTTACTATCATTGTCTGCTAAATACTTTTTTCCTAGCTTTGTTAGCCAGGATTTTCAGTGTCCTGTGATCTGTGGCTGATGAAGGTAGTAAAGGGAAAACATTAAAATGGCAATTTGAGTCTGAACAATTGCTGCAAAAATTAACAAAATCCTAAACTACTATGCAATAAGGTCTTAGCAAACTTCCCACATTAATTTGGGGGCATTATCTACTCTGCAGCTTGAACTTTGAAGAGCTTTGTATCTCATATAGTCTTTGGGGTATCACACTTCTGTAACAAATATCCCTCAAGTTTTTAAGCACAGCATGAAAATGAAACTACATATAAAGTCAGAGTAACCAAGCAAAAAATAACAGGAAATTTCTTTGACACTTGTATTATATATCAGCTAAATATCAAGTGTTGAATGTTACTGGGTTTTGCATAATATAGACAGAACCAATAAAACCTCCTTTTTTCCCTTTGTTTTCAGTAGTGTATGTGATCCCCAGAAAACATGCCAACAGCTGATGTGAAAAACAAAAGCATGATGTAGACTTATGTACTTGTCTCTACTTTGAAACAAAACAAATTCTCAGTTCTGTTAGTGTTAAAGGTTGGTGGTCTCATTTGAGTCTACAGTGGACAGTCATCTGCATGACAGGACTGCTATGCCTTTTGGCACAGTTCCGTCTGATTGACAATATTTGCTCAGGAGAGGCCCAAGGCTGGATGATGAAGTAACTTCCATTATAGAATACAGACAAGGTCAGCTTCATGCAGAGAGTAGCAACAAGGAGTCCTGGTCCCCAATGCCTTTGTCCTGCTGGATGTACACTTTTGTATTTTGCTGATACGCTTTAATGAAAAGAATGTTTTCAGCTGTTAACTGCTATGTGCAAGAAGGTTATCAAAACTGTGGAAAAAACTACATCCTATGTACAAGTTAAAAAACAACTGTTCTTATCTGCTACATCTAAAATAATCTAAGGCTGTCACAGATGTTTTTGCAATACTTTAGATGAATGATTGATTTTAGAGAAGTTGTTTAGACTGTGTCTCTCAGGAAAGCTGTCCATAGAGCGGTAACTAAGAATAACAGTTGTGTTTTAAGACTTATGCCCAGATTTGAGAGGCCCACCTGCAGAGCATCTCAAAGTCTGCAAGCTCACCTACAGAACTGGGATTGCGTAGAACTGGAAAGGAGAATTTGACATTGCTGTCTGAGATGAACTTTTTTCATGAAAATCAGAGTTATAGTAAAGCAAACTCCACAGAAAAGCAAGTCATTCAAACATAATGAACTTAGACAATTCAGTATGAAGCTAGAGTTAATAATAATGTTAACAGGAACAATTCAAGTACTGCAAGAGGTGTTCTCATGCTATAACCTGGTTTTGACTACCCAATAGTCCACATGAGAAAGACTTTTAATAACCTGAAATTCAGCTTATGCAAGTGGGCAAGTAACCATTCTCAATCCTTGTTTTAACCTTAGTGCTTTCATACCTTTGCTCCCTATGAGCCTACCAAAGACCAAAAATTCTACTAAGACAAAGATGCAGCAGACGCTTTACAGAAGAGCTCATGAAGACAGCTTTTGCAGCATGCCCCTTAAGAAAACTCTGAAGAAAATTCTGTTTAGCAGGAAGTGAAGAGTTTCCTTCTCTTACTTGGAAAAACAAGGGCTAATATACACACAAAGATTGATATAAATACAAACTCTGCTTCACAACAGCATTAGCCTGGAGACTGCTCCTCCCCATCCCATGCCTTTTGCCATCTAGCCAAGTTGACTGGGACTTTTTGAGTTATTAATTATAATCTATTTTCTTCTTGGTCAAAGTCTGTTCCCAAGGTCACCAGAGAATATTGACAATATTCCACACTGTGTATTTAGTACTCCACCTAATTCCTTCCTCTCCCCCACTGTATGCAAAGCCATCTTTCATTTGCATGCTGCTAGACAGTACATCTTGAAGGGTGAAAACAAAATTTTCTTTAGATAATGTATCGAATCTTTTAAATCATACACAACAAAAAAAACCCCAAACTACATGCTTAAGAAAGAATGCACCTTGCTAGAGCCTCATGATGCCACTGACAGATTATTCCTTTTATATATGTCTATTTACTTTGTTAATCAATTAAAACACTGAAGTTAACATATGCCATATTAAGTGGTGCATATGCTATGAAACAGTTTGTTAAGAAGAAAAAAAAAAAAAAAACAGAAATACTTTTTGTGAACTTCTGTTCCCATCTGATGTTTTAAAACAGTCTTGAAAAATTATCATTTTCTAGCCCCAACACAAAAGCAATTCTCCCAGGCAGTTGAAGTTAATGAAGGAGACCTTAGGGGAGAAGAGAAACAAATGAAAATGTCCCCTTCTTTGGCATGAGATTCGGCTTCAAGTCTTGCAGAAAGGTCTTAAAATGTTTAGGGTTAAGCAAAAGACAAATCAGCTCAGAAATGAAACATCTTGGTTTTGGGCAATAAAATCTGGCTGCAAAAATCTCCTGATGACAGACTCATTTCTGCAGTTCCTATGTGACACTGTTCCCAGCAAGACTGAACATCTAAGGAAAAGGCCATTGCTAGGCCATGGCGCCAAATATTATCATATAATGTCCCACACCACTGGCATGGTTTGATTGCTTAAGATTGCTGTCACATGAAAATAAGGGAAAAGACAGGTTTCTCTCCTTTGCTTGAAAGGAAGTGGTTAAAGGGGGAAGGGGGGAGGGGAAGACATTAGAGAACATTGGTTTTTACATTCAGACTTCTAAGCCTTTCCAGATGTGACTGACAAGAAAACTGCACGCTAACACTTGTCCATCAAACCTGAGCATCCAGATAATGGGTGAACATGTACAAACCTACCCTTCTCAGGGGTCATTCCTGCCTGCTTTGAAATATTCATACACTAGTCCCACTGGTGTCTGGACACCAGCACCTATTTAGTAAAAAGCTACATGCTAGTCTTAGACTAGACCAAGGTACCAAAACCAAAAAAAAAATCAAGCAGTATTTTAAGATTAAATGTTCTAGTCTGGTTAAGCAGCACTCCTGAAGTTCCCCAGGTTTCACACATCATCCTGATGATGACATGTCATATTCTGAATACTGGCATGGGTGTTTTAGACAGGTACAGTTAAATCACAGCACAGCATGGACTTCAAAAATTTGCATCTTGCTTGTGCAGTGAGTTAGAATGGCTGGTGATCAACTTTGTAAGTCGACCTCAAAAATAAAAGAGGGGGCTGGTGGATTATTAGGTAAGATAAAAATAAATGTAGAGGGGAGATAGAGAAACCTAGGCCACTTTCCGCTCCTTATGTAGACTTGTGCATAGCCAATGAAACAACAATGTGGAGAGAGAGAGGCAGCAGAAGCCGATTTAGCTGCCCTGAGGATTCAGCTGCTCACTGCTTGCCAGCACACCCATTTCAATTTGGAGTTCCAGGCTGTCACAGATCACTAGGCTCATAGGCTGTTTCTTTCGTTGGTGGAGACAGTTCCTGTGACAGGATAAACCCATACTCAAAACACATATGCAGCACATAGACATGCTGACCAGATCAAATTTGAAGTTTTAATGCATGGCAGGCACCAGCAGACTCAATTAAGGTATGTGCTAAGCTAAATTTGCCCTGCCTTCCCTTGGCAGCAGGAAATTTTCCTCTCACAAATTTCCCCTGTTGGAAAGCAGCACAAAAAGCCTTTCAAAGACCCCTGGATGCCAGGCAGATGCAATCACTGAAGAGGGCTGCAGGGTATTCATATCAGTGATATTAGCTTCAGCAGTAAACCAAGACACCCAATGATAAAATCAGTTATTCTGACATGAGAAGTAGAGATGAATGTGAGTGATACCTCCTCTTCCTTGCATTCCACCAATAGTCCTCAAAGTACCACTAGAAAGAGCAAGCCAAGTCATTGAGATCAGCACAGGGATGTTAGCTTAGAATGCACCTGGAGTATGGTAGCAATAACCATGCACCAGCACTGTCCAGACGAGAGCTTCGCATCCTACTAGGTATCATATAATTTTGCACTGGTGGATTTTGCTGTAACTAGCAACAGCCTAGTGCAGTTAAAAACAGAACTGGATGCTCTGGCCAAAACTGATGTCAGATATTCCTGTATCTTTGTTTCGCATCTCCAGTGGACTCTTTCTGTTACAAAATCTGCTGGAAATATTGCCTGGCAGCTTAAGAATCTGCAGTTATTGGGAAACAAGACATAGTCTACTGTGTTAGAGGGAAGTGCTAACAAGACTAGACTTCTTTTTCAAGAACCCTTAACCTAAACCCTTACAACTGCTCCAAGAAGCCTGAAGAATCTCCAGGTGAATTAAAGGAATTTAATAGTCAATGTTTCTTCAATCTGCAAAAAATACGTATTGCTAATTCTTAAAATAAGCCTTGTGCAATAATGCCCAAAACTGATGAGATAGCTCACCAGCTTATCAATAAAAATAAAAAAGGCTGTTTTCTAAATCATAGGAATTTTCACCACTGGCATAAGTTAGAGTAGGAAATAGATACTACAGGATGTTGAAGGCTGTGTTAGGAGAGGACGGGAGCATTCCAACAACACAGGTCATCTGATTCTTATGATAGAAAACCTCACTAGCCCAAAATTTTATCAGTGGGAGCTAACTCACTTCTTGGTTGAGGTTATTTCTGGGGAATATTTTTCTGGTTTTGATGTTCAAAGGCTCCCCTGAACTTCCATTCTTTAATTCCTACATTTTTGTTCTCTGTATGGCTTTCCCAGCTCTCCTTCCTAGAATCAACAGGAGTTCACCAAGGCTGCTGATGGCCAAGACTCTCCTCCACACGACTGTCCACCAGATTCAATTAATAACTGATAATGGAGAATTCTTTTTCCAAATAAAAGAGGAAGAGAAGTTGAGGCAGAGGAAAGAAGAGAAAAATACCCAGCCATAAAGCTCTGTATGATACAAGAACATGACACCTAGATGGTGGCAGCATCTGTGGCTTAAGACTTCAGCAACTAATTACTCAAAGGTTTACAGCTTTAACCAAAACATCCTCTCACTTAACAACATGTTAATAAAATACAATGGAGAGTAACAAAATTCTTGGTCATATAGCTTTTTTTTTTCATTCCAAAGTTTTAGTGAAAACACATATCAGTCGCAGCACCCAAATTTCTTAAGAAATTTAAAAGGCAATTTTGTGGTTCAAGCCTCAACCTCTGGTTGTTTGATGGCAATCAGAGGTCAATTCATTTTAAACTACTTGATCATGTCACTTTACTTGACCATTTTTGCCTTAATTGCAGATCGCATTGGCTGTAGCATAGTATTCTATAAATACTCGAACAATCTGTTCAATAGAGTGATAAAGCTAAGCAATTTAAAAAATAAGTTGAGCTATGTCACCTTCTTGTCAACTTAGCTACTAATTTAACTATATGTAGAACTTATATAATGAACTGGTATGCTGAGCACTGAGTAGAATTTCTAGTTATTCTCTTTCAGTGCTCATTAAGGTGAGAGATGACAGGGCTGGCCACGTGTTCATCTGCAGCCGGATATCACTGAGCTTACAACTAACCTGGCTAGAACAGAATTAAAAACACTCATCAGCATTTAAGGAATGGAGTATTTCAGCAGTAAGTTAATCCTGCTTGCCCAAGATTCAATGTTTTACTGTTACTACTGTGGATGATAGTAGAGTTTTAATTATGATAGCTATTTACATATACAACTGCTAAAAATTGTTTCCCGCTCCCAGATTCTGTCCAGGCCATGACGTCTCCAGCTCACTGACCTCCTCACCCTCATCCTTAAATGCCAGACTTTGTCAGTCGCTTCTACCTCCTTCGCCACATCCTCATTGCAAAGGCTAGCAAAGGTTTTTTTTCAAAGGACCTGGACTATCTTCAGCTTCCTTTTCCTGTCTGCCCTCTCTCATGAGCCATCAGGGAAGAGGTTTCTTTTCAAAGGCTGAATTCCCCTTGGTGATGTAAATGGACCACAAGGAAGCATGTTGACTCTCTAAGTCCAAGAACCCTGGTAGCCAGTCTGCAACAGTTAGCAGGTAGCTGAAACAGCAGTTTGATGGCAGTTCAGCCCTCTGCTTCCAAAGATCTTTCTTTTCTCAGGATCCTTTCCTAGAAACACCTGCTGTAGCAGGTAACTTCTGCAAAAAAAACTCCTTCCCGTTTGTGAAAATGCTGATTTAGACATCATAGAGAGAAGACTATCACAAGATTATGAAACACACAGAAACATACAATGTCAACTATATTTCCTGTAGCATTCACTGGGTAGTTCCATGGAAAATGGTAATTTCAGAATCCAAAGAAAACAAGTATTTACAGAACACTGTCTCCATTAGATTTGTCTTGGAGTCTTAAATACGAAATCTATGGAGATGCAAGGTCCATTCAAGGCTTTTTCACTGCTGGTACATTTAGAAGGGCTCCCTGCAGTGCAAAAGCTCTGCTGTCTAATAAGTTATGACCACCCCCCAAAATTTTTCTCTCCGAGGAGGACTATTAGATTCTTCCTCTACTTGTCTGATTGCCTGGGGCTCACAGGAGATGAGTACCCTAAAATCATCAGCATCCATCTGTTCAGTTTTGAACCCTAGTTTCAAAGAAATTTGTTCATAGGAGGAACACACAGAACTAAATAGTCTGTGTGACTGCATGGGTATTTTTTCCCCTAGGAAACTAAGCTAAAAGACTAGCAGGTGTAATTTAGTTTGATTATATTGCAAAAAGAAAAGTGTTAATATACAAATGTATTACTTGATAGAAGTCATTGTACTTTTCTGGAGAGCTGTCCTTGTTGAGTTCTGTTTGTTCAAGGTAATGACATGGCTTAAGTTTTGATGTATACCTCTTCTTTAAGGCATGTCATAGCTGAAAGAATTCTAAGTGTTAAAAGATACTTCTCAAGTGGATTTTATTATTATATCAGGGCTGAGGAGCCTTTTACTTGCTGAGAGCAAAATAGATCTTCCCAAAGCATTTGTCAAGCACACTAACACACGTCCTAATTCTAACCAGTACTAATATGGGAAGAGGAGTATGACAATGCAGGGCACAAGAAACAAATTCAGGGTCTGTAGGAAGCCCAAAGGCTTCAAGTTGCCAATGCTAAAATAAAATAACAATTAAAAAAGTCAGCCTTCCCAGGCCTGGGTCCCACAGATTTTCCTCTCAAAGGACTCCCCACCGCTGCCCATCCTAAGTAACAACTTACAAGCAGGCTTCTATACTGCAGGAGTGACAGCATGAATTAAAACTGAAGGAGTTAAAAAACACAGAGATTTAGTATTCTGACTGAAATTTTTCCATCTATTAAGTCAGTGCAAATTATGGACCAGAACACCTTTAATAGTCTAAGCTCAAAATTGTCACTGTCTAAGAATTAACATTCTAAGGACTTAACCATCTTCTTGGCACCCTTTTAACAGCTTGAAAAAAACCCATGCTAATACAAATAAGAGAACAACTTATTGGTTTAAGTTCTAAAAATGTAGACTTCTTCCTAAGTCACGGGCATGGATTTTTCTGTTAGAGGCAGCCAGGTACTCCCCTTCAGTTTCAGCCTTTCGTGTTAAAAGATTCTTTTGCCCTTACATTTGAGAAATTCTTATGAATCTGTTGTTTCCATCCAGCTTTCAAAGTATGACATGAAGAAATTTCTGGAGCTAAGGAAGTTCCTACACTATTACTTTAGTGCAGGGGGAAAGAAATGGTTGCAGCTTAACCTAAACTCCTTCCCTCCCACAAATACCACTTCCTTTCTGCTCTCAGAGTGCCTGCTGGGTTTTCACAGGATTCCCAATGACTGGCTGAAAATTAATGTTTTAAAAAGCCAGCTCACCCTGCAGCCAATGCAGCAGTAGTGCACCCATGTCTTGCAGGGGAGCAAAGCCTTGTTTAACAGGACTTCCTTCACACATCCTCAACCTCTGTCTCCCCACACAGCAGAAAAGTTTCTTCCAGTGTTAGGATGCACACGCAGCCAGGAGAGCATGAGCTTGCATACACAATCTGGCCTGGGTCAGTGCAAAGCTGCAACAGCCCACCCTTTCCAAGACAAGAACCTTTTCCTGCTGCCAGTAACTTAAAAAGTTATGTCATTCAAACGGTTTAAATCTGTCCTGAGGAATCAGAGTCAAATCACATGCCTGATGAGAACTGCTAAGACTGCACAAAACAGATTCTTTCATTCCCTGCATCTACAAAAAAAAAAAAAAAAAAAAGAAGAAAATCCAAGAAAATTACATTAAAACTATTGAGAGATTATGATTTATTTTCTAAAAGGTAAGCACTCACAAGATAGAGAATACTAAAATTAGGTAGTCATACAACTGCAAATCTGCTTTCTACTTCAGAGTAGCATAAACTGTTTTCAACCGTTTTATGACTTTTCTCCACATAAGCCCTGCTCATGAAAGAGTACCTGGGGAATGGGGGGCACCACAGCTCAGGGAAAGAGGCAGCTATTCTGAGAATGCCTTTTCAGGTCTCCATTTGGGTTTCTGCCTCTGATGCATTTGCTGCAAGGAATGTTGAATTGCTTTGACGTCTGTTACTGGAGTATATGCATGCCTCAAAATTACTGATGATGTCTCTCCATGAGGAGATGGACAATGCTATTTGTCCAATTTTTCAAGCAGCAGAGTCCCCAGGTAAGTCTAGGTCATAAGTTAAAGCCTTTTGTCTCCTGGCCACATGCTCCTGCTTCCAGATTGCATGTGGGATTACTGCTTGGTTAACCTTAGGCACCCCTGTAAGAATTTAGGAAGCCTGGTATTCTGGTCCTATACATCCCAATGCTGAACAGCCACATTTGTGATTGGTTTTTCCTACATATTATTTATTCTCATGTTTTAGCCATGTCTTTTCTTGCAGTAAAAGGTGTTATTGTTAACTTTCAACTGCTAGAGTTACTAAGGCAAGGGACTTAGAGATAATTACCAGATATTGTGCCTTAGTTTATTTCTAGAAAACAGCTAAGCCTGAAATCACATGTGTACCAGCCAACACCAACAAAGCGTAGTTTAAACGAGTTGCTTTAAACTCCAACATTTTCTAAAAATCGAGTGTTTGAATGTGAAACTGCAATGGCCTTAATAAGAGTCTGTTTTGTGCTCAAAGTCTTGAAAGTTCTTTAGTTGAAACAGTTCTAAGGGTAAGTTATTTAAAGGAAGGCAACGCAAAGTAACATAATCTTATTGTTTCCTACATTCTCCTGACTTCTTTTATCTCACTTTTTCAAAACGACAGTTCATCCTGCAGAAGATATACTTTTTCTACCTTTTCATATGACTTAAATCTCTATTACAGCTTCAATTCTAAATTTGTGAAGAAGGAAGGAATAGTATGTGAAAGCTGCAGTAGGAGAAGCAATTTATGTGCAACAAGTATTAGCTTTTCTACACTGTTTCTGTGAGTGTGATAAGGAGTAAGCACCCATGTACTGTATGCTCAGAATGAAACCTTTCCTTAGCAAACAGAAACTGAAATGTTTGCCCAAAGGATCAAAGATTCACTCTGCAAAAGACTAATATTAGAGGGCAAGATAACCAATTATGTTTCCAGGCCATGTGCAGAGCTGAGTATTACATTTTACTCAGGTACAAATTTCATCCTTTGCCCCCTATAAACTACTGCAGCAACACAGACTCTGAATATGGGAGAGAGGAATGATTTCTAACAAGATCTGTGTGTGAAAGTATAGGTAAATTCAGATACAGACCATCATCTAAGAATTTGTCATCAATATAGGAATCATTTTTCTGATGTTTTGCCCTTTTTTTGTATGCTTAAATGCAGGTAAGAGAAAGGCAAACTATGAACCTTAACAGTGTTTTTGCACAGCTCATCTGTCTTATTTAAGCCAGAGAAACACCTTGATAAATAAATTACTAATCAAAGTCAAGTTTGGCTTTTGCAACTTCATCCTATACATAGTGAACTGGAAGGTGAGGTACCACAATGTCTTAAAATACCACCACAGATTGTTTCTATCCCTTCTAGGATTTTCAGGCTCATCCTATAATCTATGCTTGCTAAATACATCCAGCGAACAGTTCTGTAATAAATATGGTAACATCTGGAAGTCTAAAACATTCAGCAGTCTTTAGTTAACATTTGAAAGTGAGGGCTGTGTAAAATTCAGGTGGAAGAGCAGTGATCCATTACTGAAGATATCTCTATTAAGGAAATACAGAGGGCTGTGCAGACACTGACAACTTTCCAGCATATTGTTATGGTTGTTATGATAACTATAATTTCCCATTTAATTTCACTCTTCAGAGTATATCTATCCCATTCTTTTGGTTTCGCATTCTTTCCCCACCCCCTCTTTTCTTCTTTTCAAAAAAAGGTAAGCAGGCCCACAGCTGGCCTAACATATGCATAATGTCCCCTCTCTAATAATGCCCCTTACATTAGTGCCAGTCAGCCTTTCCTAAAGCACTGAAGTAATTCTGCAATGCCCTTACTGCTGTGGAAACTGCTGAGCAAAATTCTTGCACAATGGGTCTCCTTGGCATTCTTTAACCCTGTTTGTGATGATAAAGTCTCATAAATCTAGATAAATCTTTAATTATACCTTAGGAGCTCTCCAATATTATAACTATGAAGTAGTAATAAAGAATACACTGACAATTAGCTCCAATAATACACTGTTGAATAAGGGGCATTGCTTCTAGGGTTAAACTAGAGTTGTATCATGAGTTCTTGTCATTATTTTTGGGTTTCCTTCACAAGCCCCAATTTTATAGGTTATGTCTGCTCAAAGCATGTAACACCTACACTTCTTTTTTCAGAAAGTATTAATCTCCTCTACCTTTTTCATTTTCTCTGGAACTTTTAGATTTCTTGGTATTGGAAAACCATTTTGCTTCTGGAAGAACTGAACACATAAGAAGAACTGAACTGAACACATAAGTATATTTCTGCTATGAATGGTTCTTTCAAGTAGCAGTTCTTTTTTACCCCATATCTGGTTGAAAATTAGGGAATGTAGACCTCTAATTGTGTTTTGGGGGCCCTGGGGATACTGTCAGAAAATCAGACCATGTGTAACTGAAGGCTATATCTTTTCTTTTAAAAGTCAGATACTTTTGCCTGTTTCCTACTAGTGCATGCAAGTTACTTATATCTTAAGCCAAAGCAGACATTTAAACTTGTGTGGATAATGCTGAAAGAATAGTAAAGCTCTTTTACTTCACTAATTAAATCATCTTAAAAAAAATTGTCTAGGTAGTAACTGGCATTATTAACAAGGGCCTTTTGCATGATTTTGTTGTTTTTTCTCTTACATCAGGAATATTTTATACAGAAGCAGTATTTGATGAAGTGATTTTAGCAACATGAATGAATGCACGACCCTAGTTTATCTCCATATCTTCATAAAGAAGCCATCTTAGCTGTCAAAGAAGGCCAGGCAAGAGTGAAAATTACCTTCACTCACAGCTAAGCAAAAGATAAGCCAAAAAGAATAGTGAGAAACATTTGTAGCTCTGATCCCTTGGGTTAGCCAGTGCCATTCCAAATAATGTATTGTACTGAACTTTAGCAGGTCAATATTAGAACATTAGTTTTAAGGGCCCCCCCCCCCAATTATTTTCACTTTTAATTTACTTTCATCAAGAAATTATGGCTTTCCTATTAAAATAAGGAACTTGCTTAAAAGATTATGTGAATGAGGACTATATTTAAAATAGGTGCATGTCAAGATGAGAGACTTTTCTTGAAACAGTAAGAGAGATGGCCAAACTACTTCTATTGGCAACAGCCACACAAATTCTCTCAGCCTTTTTTCAAATAAGATTCCTAAACCTTTCTATTTTTAACCTGGAAGAAATAATAAAACTATCAAAACGTTTACTTATAATGCCTATCATCACCTGAGGTCTCAGACTGCTCTGTCAATATCCTATTAATTGCATTATAAATTTTATAGAGCTCAAAAGTATAAAAAATCCCATTTTACAGATGGGGAAATGGGAATATTAAGAATTCCTGTACTTAGTCACACAGGAACTAGAAAGAAAAGGGCTTGAATGAAGATCTCCAATTGCCCAACAACAGAAATCATTAGATAGACATCAAGCAAGGAAAAATATTGCATGTGTCCCTGTGATTTCAGTATTCTAGATATGAAATAGTTTGGTACTAACACAATAGCAACACATTTCCATGGATTGCTCCAGGAGGACGGCAATTTGGAGCAAGTTGCAGTAACTCTCTGGCCAAAAGTAACACAAACAGACTTTTGCAAAAATAAATTGCAAAATAACAAAGGGTGACAATTTTTTTTTTTTCATTGAAATATTAAAAAAGAAGGCAAAGAAAAGCCAGGGAGGATTATTAAAAAGCTACCCTTTCTTCATAAAAATTCAGTGTTGGTAAATGCAATAGCCTGGATTTAGTTTGCATATGTTATACTAATCCTGGTCATACTTAAAATGGAAAATGGAGGGTATAAAGAGATCACATGCAAAGCACTCTTCTTGAGATTTTTAAAATTATAAAGAATATCCAAGAGCAGTCCCAGAGAAGGAACTGTGAAAGGTGATATCCACTGATTCCAGTCCACCTCTGACAGATGTCATTGAGGCTTTAAATTTGATTCAGTTTTGTTTGTACCACTTATATTTTAGCAGATCTGTATGCTGCAAAGGCAGCAGGATTTATTGCGCTCTTTGGTTAGGCTTCTCCCCATTCACACTCTCACCACAGTCACCTCTCAGTCTGTGCAAATGTTTTGCACAGAAATCTACTCCAGTCATACAAATACTTAAGACTGTTAAAAACAAATATGCAGCAGGGTTGAGATCTCAATGTACCTTGCAACAATTCATAAAATATGCTTTAGAAATCACCCTAGAAAGGCTTTCTCTATATATGTTTTCAAAGCTTCCACACTGAAAGAGACAGTTTCTCTGGGTTAACGTTCTTTTGGCAAAACTTGAAATCAGAATTCTGAGTTTTTAAAATAGGCTGCAGCAAAATTATTCACCCCAAAATGTAAATCTTAAATGAAACAAAAAAAATTCCTTCAGTTGGAAAACAGTTTATACTTACTAAAACCAAAACAACCCCCTCAAATTATCTATGTAAATAACTGGATATAGTGTCAGTAGCCAATATCCTGTCAAAGTTCTTTAGAAACTTATTTCCTTACTTGCTTTGTGATTTCATATTGTTTTTGTTCTCTCTCTAACTATAGTTCTGGGAATAGATTATTGATTATGACTCACTGCTTGAAATTACATACAGATTTGGAAGTCTACCACCTTCTCCACTTTTGACAAGTGAATTCAAACTATATTAGAGTTTGAGGGAGCTCAAGGAACATTGTATGTCAAACTTTTGAAACTCAGGCTGCTTTCTGAACCTTAACTGCCCATAAGCTACTCCAAAATTTCAGAGTTCAATAAAATGCAAGCAATAAAGAAGTTCTGTTAGCTTCTTTTTTTCTTAGTATATTTTTTCAACAACATTGGAGCTCACTTTAGCATATTCTTCACTCCTAGTTCTTTTTTGTTGTTATTGTTTTCCTTTGATATATTTACTAATATATCATTTTGCCCAGGATACTTTTGAACTGATTACATTCAGCTTCATGTTGGATGCATTTCAGCTCCTTATATGCTCTTACAACACTTGGTACAAACACTGCTTGTGTGATCTAGGTTTTGGAAAGTTATTTCCTAACCAGAGTAGGAATAAATGGATGTCTACAGTTTCAGTTACTTTTATTAGGCTGCAATTTGAATCCAGCTAACTAGGCATGTTGTTCTTCTACCTCCAGCAACCCCACAACAGAAGGATCTTCTGAGAGACCAGGCAAGGTGGACAGCTGCTCGATTTCCTCCGTCTCCAAAACAGCAATACCAAAAGCCCATCAGTATCCCTTTTGGGTCTTTGAAGTACACTTTCCTGTGGTAGTCTATGCCAAGAATATATGGAACCCATGGATCACTCATAATGGGGTGCTTTTGCCATTTCCTTCCAGGCAGGCTGATTTCAGCCTCCAGTCCAGTCAACTCCTGGGATCCTCCTGTCATCCCAGAAATAGAAATGCTTTCCACCCCTTGACAGCTTGATGGCATCAAGGTACACTCTGCACTGGTATCTACTAGAGCCTTATACTTCTTTGGGACTGATGTGCCAGACCATCTGATCCACACAGTCCGGTAAATCGGATTGTCCCCTACCTCCACCTGGCTGGAGGCAGGGCCCTTCTAATAGTCATCACAATGCTGGGCACTTATGTCTTGTTGACAGAGATTAGTCTTCTTTATCACCAGAGCTGGAGTAAAATCAGCTCTTCCACTCCACCTGGGAAGCTGCTCACCAGAGACTGAAGCCACAGCTTTCATGCGATGATCATCCTTGACCTTTGTTGTCCTCTTCAATTCATGCACCCATTCCTCCAGAGCTGAGGTAAGTTTTCCATCCCACTTCCTCATGTCTTCTCCATGATCCCACATATAAAACCATAGGGTGGCCTGTGGCATATACCTCCTATATCTTCTCTCTTGAGCAGTAGGATGGCTTTTGTTAATAGTTAGATGTAGGTTGATACACATGAGGAGCTGGATAGATCAGGTAGATTGTCTCTCAACTGTTTGTACTCTTGAGATTTTTTCCACAGCTGAAATGATGGAAGAGGTGAAATTGTCTTTGAACTCTCAGAGTTGACAAATCATTTCATCCACTGTCAGTGGTGCTACGTCCTGCCAGGTTATTGCTGCCAATGAGTGGGCATATGGTGATGCTGCACTCTGTGTAAATTTCTGCCACATGGGTCATGTACATTCAACTTCATCTGGATCTATGGATGCATTGCCAGCATAGGGCCTACGATAGATCATCTGTGCATTGGCTGATGCCCTCAGAGACTGGATGCCTTTCTTATGAGTAGTATACTTGGCCAAATGACTCATAACATCGTCCTTGTACAGAAACCTTTCTTTCACAGCTGCCAAAAGCCACCTCCAAAGGCTGAGGAACTGTTTTTCTTTTGCAATTGCTCCGTCAATTCCTCTTTCCCTGGCAAGTGATCCCAGCTGTTAGCTTCCCTACCTTCTAGTTTGTGGCTGTCAGCTCCATTGTCCCAGCACTGGAGCAACCAGCTGATGATGTGCTCCCCTGGTTGATGGGTAAAATCTTTTTGCGCATTCTGTAGCTCGGTTGAGGTTTAAGGTCAAGAATTTACCTCTTCTTCTTCCTCTTCCTCTGATTTATAAAAAAATAACTTTTTCAGATGCTGTCCCATGTAGTCAGTGGTTCTTCATCTTTCTTCATTATACAGGTTGGTTTTTGTGCCTCTTCTTTGCTTTTCCCCTTGTATACAGGGGCAACTGATACTGACAAGAATTGGTCCTTTGGTTTAGCTGCAGTGATTATCACTGTGGTTGGAGTGGCTGTCAGGGCTGGTGCAGCTGCTGTGCTTGAGGGTTGAGTAGTATCAGCAGCTGCACTGTCTGCTGCTGTCAGGGTTTGAATAGCTGCTGTACTTGTCTGTGGGGTTGGTGTAATTGCTGTGCTTGCAGTTGGAGTAGTTGCATTGTCTGTTGTAGCTGAGTGAGTAGCTGCTGTACTTGTCACTGGGGTTGGTGTGGCTGCTGTACATGGAGTTGGAGTAGCTGTGTTATCTGTTGCTTTGCTAACAGATCCGGAGACATCTTTTTCCCTTTAAAGGTGCTGGACAGTGTTGAACAGGGCTCTGTAAGCATATGCCAAGCCCCAGCACGTTGCCATGATTTGTCTCTCTCTGATATGACCAGGATGACAACACACCTCATTTAAGTGGTTTACTAGTTTTTCTGGATTTTGCACTTGTTCAGTGGGGAAGTTCCAAAGCACTGGAGGGGCCCACTGGCCTAGATTCTTGCCCATACTATCCCACACACCCTGCCACTCATGAATATTTGTCCTTGAGGAAAATCTCTTGGTCCTCCTATATCGTCATCTAACCCTAGACAAGACCCAAACCTGACTCTGCTTAACTTTCGAGATCAGATGAAATGGCCATGGGTAGAACACACTCTGTATGTGTGCCGCCATGGTGATCTCCATCACAACCAGCAGGCGGGTCTCAAGGGTATCCAAAGGTCATTCAAAATCTTCAGAACTCTCAAGTGATACTGTAAATGATCTGGTGGGGGAGCTGAGAGCATAAGGGAATGTCTCATTCATAGGCTGACCACCTGAGGAGAAATAAAAAAGATGTGTAACTGCTAAACACTTCCATTATATACCTCTCAAAGTATAGAAGTGATGACCACACTGGGAACATAAGCCAGATCAGTTTCATGATCAATGAGTCTATTGTATTGCAAGTCGTTACCATAAAGTACAGTGAAACAAGGACCTTAGCCCAAGCCTCCAGCTGATAAACACTGAAACAGCAAATACCAGCTGTAAGTAAGGTAAAACATGCTGAAACTGAGATCAAGAGCAACAACTCTGAGAGCAAATAAATCAGCATTGTGAAGAGTGACTATTAATCTGAAACAATGGATACTTATCACAAATGCGATTAGACACACTATGTTCAGATCTGTTGTTATCTCAACCATTTGTGCCCCACATTGGGTGCCTGTCGTGGTTTAAGCTGTAAATCAGCCACACAGTTTGTTCACTCACTTCCCCCTCCTAAAAGAACTGTTGCGGTTTAAGCTGTAAAACAAGCAGTTTTGTTCACTCA
>JANRGW010026097.1:0-11279 GCA_024733675.1 Psilopsiagon aymara
AAGGCTGCTATGAGGTCTCCATGCAGCCTTCTCTTCTCCAGGCTGAACAGCCCCAACTTTCTCATCCTATTTTCATATGGGAGGTGCTCCAGTCCCCTGATCATCCTTGCGGTCCTCCTTTGGAGTTGTTCCAACAGTTCCATGTCCTTTTTTTCATTAACCTGTATGTTAAAAGACGATGCAAAGAACAGCCTAGCCTTGAGCTAAGTACAGGGATGTCAAGAGGAGATGAAACAATAACTTTAACTGCTGTTTGGGATTCTGCATAAGAACATTTTCCTCTATAGCCTGAAAGTTTAATTGCAAATTACTTATCACAACACCACGGTTCAATTTTCATACAGACAAAGAACATTACAACTCTCCAGTCATGTAAACATTCAGGTTCAATTCTCATACCCCAGGGTTTAAACTTCTACATTTCAAATATGCTTCCTATTTTTATTTTATTGTACACCACTCATTTTCATGAAAAAGAAAGCAGTTTGATTGATGTTGGATTTTCCAAAATGTGCTTGTCATTTATTGTGTGCATAAACTTCATATTCACTATATATATATATACACATATAAACACAATACAGACTTAGAACTGTTGCAACTGGTATAACATTAGGACTTAGACTCTTAAGCGTGCATTTTTTTTCTCTGAAGTCATGGTAATTCATATGCCACTCTATAAATTAATCAGAATAATTTACATCCTACTCATCACACGTGCACAGTCAATTTCAAAGTGTTACATGCACCTAGTTTAGTTTTATTTTTATTAATTTTAAAGTGGATATAGCAAAGATTTTCTTAAGAAAATCTACACTTAAAAGTAATTTATAAGAAAAACTTCAGTCTTTAACACATGCAGCTTTGAAACTCACCCTACATTCTCTCCTTTTCTTATATTTCTAAGTAGCATGTATATATACATATATATATTTGAAATTTCACACCAAGCAAAATTCATCTCAGCTGCATGCAAAAATCTGCCCTTATATAAAAAACAGCCTAGAAAAGATATGAAATTAAATGAGTACTCACTTGCTTAGTCTTCGTTTTTGTAATGGTGTCCGAAATGGGCTTCTTCCTCTCTTTAACAGCTGTTTTAGAAAACAGTTCTTCAAACTCATGATAATCTATGGAAGGTTCTTCAATTTTTTCCCACACAAGTGAAGCATTAGAATCTCTAAAGTTAAGCAAAAGACCTATGTAGGGCAATGTCAAACTAAATAAGGTCATAAATGGAGGAATGAAGAAAAATAGAGCAGCAATTTCAAAGTTGTTGCCTAACTTCTACTAGCAGCACTTTGAGAAGATATATTGTTGATTCTCCCCCATACTTCTTTCGTTGCTGCTTTATTCACATGTGACAATGGTCAGGGTCATTTATATTCACCTACTTTACATACATAGGCATATAAATAGGCTGTATATACACTATGAAACATAGACATGTACACAAAGAAGTAGAAATAGGTATCTGCAGGCCACCTGTGTGACAGTGCAAGAACTTGAAAGGAAGAGACACTCAACATTAGAGAACAGCAGAATGGTTTTACAATCATTCCTCAGTGACATAAAGATAAGATTAAGAAACGTTTTTTCATGATCAAGAATGATATTTTACAAGCAAAAAGCATCAACAACCAAAATCAAGTATATCAAAGTAAGGGTTATCAGAATAGCTCTATGCTGCCATGCAAATAAATTGCCATTTGAAGCTGTCTTTTGAGTGTACAAGATGAAGGGGAAAAAAAAATATTTCTAGGTCACTTGAGAAAGGAAAGAGGAGGAAAACTGCATTCAGCATACATTCATCTAGAGGGAAGAGGTGACAAAACTTGCAAGCTGCTCCAGAGAGACCAACAGTATCTTGAAATTTGAGGGGAAACACAAATATGACATTTTTAAAAACCATTTCATGGAAAGCTCAACAGTACACATTCACTCCTGGGTCTCTGATCAATTCATGGGTATGTAACCCCAAAGGACAGCTGAGAACACTACCCTCAAAGGGCTTTCATGTGAAGAAAATATTACTCAGAATTGTAAAGAAAATAGGTATCCCACTTACATATCCAACTACAGATAAAATCCTATTTGCACTGAGGTTCTCTTAAAGACCTGCCTAGCAATAAAGAGCTGCTTGTAAAATACAACACTACCAGGACAGCCACACATTAAAAACATCACTCCCTACACAATGCTGTGACTTACCTTTTACTGTGTAGCTGAATTCTTGTCCAATAAAGAGGCTTCATTGGCCGAGAAGGCTCTATCACATGTTTCCTGCTCCCTTTCTCCTGATTCATCCCCATTGCAAATAAACCAGATGGTAACAGAGGAGGAAGAAACCCACAGCTCTGTGGGACTGCTTGGTAGGTGCTGCCCTGGCCTGGTGCTGCAAGGGGTGGTGCTCCTCCAGGTAAAGGTGGTGGTGGCATCCCCAACCCAGGCAAAGGAGGGGGTGGGGGAGGGACACCAGCACCAGACAAAGGTGGCGGAGGAGGGACACCAGCACCAGGCAGAGGTGGTGGAGGAGGGATACCAGCACCAGGCAGAGGTGGCGGAGGAGGGACACCAGCACCAGGCAGAGGTGGCGGAGGAGGGATACCAGCACCAGGCAGGGGTGGTGGAGGAGGGACACCAGCACCAGGCAGGGGTGGTGGAGGAGGTGGAGGGGGGACACCTGCACCAGGCAGGGGTGGTGGAGGAGGTGGAGGGGGGACACCCGCACCAGGCAGGGGTGGTGGAAGAGGTGGAGGAGGGACACCTGCACCAGGAAGGGGTGGTGGAGGAGGAGGGGCTGGGATGCCCCCTCCAGGCAGAGGTGGGGGAGGTGGTGGCAGTTCTACTCCAGGCAGAGGTGGTGCTGGGGGTGGGGATGTCATTCCCAGGCCAGGCAGAGGAGGTGGTGGAGGAACACCAGCCCCAGGTAGAGGTGGTGGCGGTGTAGGGGGAAGTGGGATGCCCCAACCAGAAAGAGAGGGTGAGACACTGGGCAAAGGTGGTGGTAGAGGTGGTGGTGGGACTCCAGCACATAGGAGAGGAGGGGCTGGAGGAAGCATCGGTATCTCCCCACTTGGCAAAGGTGGTGGAGGAGGAGGCGGGGGTGGTGGCATCACCATACCCGGCAGAGAGTGGTCCAGGTGTGGCACTGCTGAGCCAGCAGAAAGGAGTCCTGAGCCTGGCAAGGGTGGCGGGGGTGGTACTCCTGCCATGGACATGGAAGTGGCAAGGGAAGGGCCATGTGCTCCAGACAGGGTAACAGCTGGTTCAGCTGCTGGCAGCGATGGAGGCATGCTACATGTGGGCTCAAGGGGCAAAGAAGGAGGATGTTCACTACAAGTCACATCTACAGTACTTAGAGGCTGATAGGAAGCTGGTATTTCAGTCTCTCCTTTCAATGCAAGGGACAAATTAACCTTGGGTCCTGGAAGAGGTGACTGTGGCATACTCTGTACTGATTGGCTTGCATCCAGTGGCACCGAGATTAGCTTCGGTGACAAAATTAAGGAGATTTCAGAACAAAATGTGGGCTGTAGTTCTAGGGCTGTCAGTTTCTGAGTTGGCCCTTCACTTTTGCCTCCTTCTAAGTGTGGTGGTGGGGGTGGCTGTGGCAGTGCATTGGCTGAAGGCATTGTGTGTGTTAAATACCCCTCCGTTGGTGACGTCTGTACAGATCTTGCTTGTGACACAGTCCTGGGTACGACCTCCTCTTCATTTGTTTGAAGAGTCACACTGCTGAGTTCCCTGCAGACTGTATGTGTATGATCCTTTTCATGCTCCCTCCCAGCAGTCTGTACCTCTGCAGCAGGGAATTGTTTCTCTAGTTCTGCAATTTTGGTCCTCAGATCCTCAATAGTTTGCTCAAGTTGCTGGATAACACTGGCACGCTCCTCAGATTTCACTTCAAAATCATCCTTTGAAAGAAAATAAATAATAAGCATAAACCAGGTAACATTCATCACTATATAAAAATGTAAAATTTAGATCGAGAATATTGGTATTCCAGAGGTTCAGAAATTACCCAGTTATGACAAGACAGAGGTATCATTTTGGCTATCTGCATCTTACAGAGGAAGGAGATAGCTTAGAAAAATTATGAGCTTCAGTATGGAGCTACCTTAGTCACTATGAGCATGATTTAGACTAATTATATTGGGCAAAACAAAAAATCAGCAGCAAGCCCTCCCCCACATACTCTGGCCAAGAAAACCAACCAACCACTGAGCACAAGTATTGCAAGTGTTTCTGTACATATGGATATGCAGACATGGTGCAGGGAAGGGCACTGCACTGCTTTAATTCTCTTAACTGAAAATATGTCAAGTGTTTCTTCAAAAGGATGCACTGTGCATAAAGAAACTCAACTACTACTAACTGCTGGGTCTCAATATACACCTCAATGATACCATTCATATTAGGAATGCAGAATGTAACAATGTTCACTTCTCAAAAAAACAGCTTATCTCACAACAAAGCAATGTTTTTCACCAGCCAGCACACTTGAAAAGGAAAAGACAAAACTGAAGGAGAACTTTTCTCCCACCCAAGATTTGAAACTCCTCTGCCAAGTGACAGACTGCAACATTAGAAAAGCTTCCTGTCTGGAATGGTTATTCTGTATTTGACAGTTTCCACATTTTTATATCTCTCTCAAGCACCTGATCCTGCTTGCTGTAGATTAAGTAGAGGAGCCATTAAGCTTAAATGGTACAATAATTTCCACTTTTTAAAAAAAAATCAGTCACAAACTATACCAAATTTAATGACTTTGTACTTTTATCAAAATATATCAAAAAAAACAACCTAGTCCAGGAGAACAGGAGATAAGACCAGATGTGATTTTACAATACAAAAATCTTGTAATAAAGAAATTATTTTCTAGCTGCATGCATTTACTTTTTAGTACTTTTCCCCCTTCCTTTCTTTAAATTTGAAATATTGGTCAGCACTTCAAGAATTTAGATCAATTTTGTCATGCAATGTGTTTCTCAAGTTACAGCAAAACAATTTAGTGCCTTTTTGTTCCCTTTCATAAATTCACAAGCTTCATGGATGAGACTGTAGGCTTATTTCATTGGAAATCTTTCAAATATTCAGATTTTACAGGTCTTGTAAAGAAACCTACGAATAAACACACAATACCTGATATACTAATTGCCTTGATTTGTATCTGGAAGATGATGTTTTTCATCTCATCCTTTGACACATGAAACATTTAAAAGTCATTTTTCCTTCTGGAAAATGAAGCTCTAACTTCCAGCTGGGGACTATTAATGAAATATATGTTCATTAATACTTTAAAAATTGTTTCTCCATAGAATGGGTTTTCAAACATAAAATTTCAATTTTGAATATATCTTAGAATTTCCCAGCTGTCCTAAAGCAATCCCAGAAGTCAGCTAGCAGCTACTACATTTAAACCAAATATTGTTAGCTTTCTCACCTTCATAAAAACTTACAAACCCCTACATTGTTTGAACATTCTGGAACAGCACTTCAAACCAAAAGTTACAGAATACAACTAGGTCTCCCTACCAAACTTGAAGAAAAAATGTTTTTCAAAGAACAGTGAAGGAATGAACACAGCAGACATATTTTAACAAACAGTATTATAATGAAGAAAAATGGCTGAAAAAGACTTATGCTTTACAAGCTACTCATGGTGCTTCAGTCCACTCATTTTCCTTTCATACCTCAATACTTTCTAGCAGCAGCAGTTTTGTTGAAGAACTTAATTATAAAGAAGAAAGTACATTCTATTGTCCATTATCACTGTTTCAACTGCTCTTATCCCTTTACTAGTCACCTGCAAATACAATAACGCCTATCAGCTTGTCAAAAGGCAATGTTATCAAAGGATATGTGTTCAGAGGGTTATTAAGGTCACACACCAGTCTTTAGTTATTTGAGAACAAATCCAGTTTCTCCAGACTCTAACTTTCCTAAGCTCCCATTTTACACTGTAAGAGCACTCTGCCAAGGGTTTTATGACAGATACAGGTTACCAGTTGTATCTGAATGGAAAAATTAATTCCTGCCACAAACAAACTGAATCCAACAGGATTAGACACAATATTGAATGGTACTGAAGAGATTTGTTTTAATGACGGAACATTTCACTGTTCAAAAATTCTTTCAGAAGAAGTTGCATTTTTTAAAGTTTAGAAGAATGGGAGATCAAGTAAGATAATGAAACACTTCAGACAAAAGGATGCCTTGATTGAATTAAAAGAGAATTTTTACCTCATGCTCTAAGAAACAATTTTTCTGCTGTCCTTGAGACATGGCTTTCAAACAACCTGATGACTTCCTATTGTTACCTGTATATATATATATATATCACAAATATATGCAGGTTTTTACAGAAACAGCATATTAAGTACAAGTAAGACTTGCTGCAAAAGCAGGGATATTTATCCAGAGGAAATTACATACTTAAAATTAATTTAAAAATAAACAAAAATCAAGCCAAACCCCTCTGTACTTACATGCTTCAGTAATTATTTTAGATACTTTTTATTCTGACTTCTAGGATGTCCTCAGACTAGTTTAATTAGATTTCTGCCTTTACCCTACCAAGAAATTTAAAGCCTTCCTCTAGATCAGAAAGGGCTGTATCAAACAAACATAAGACACAAGGAAATAAACCTAAAATATGTAAGTTCCATCCAAAATGAAAATTAGACAGTTTTCTTAGAAGAATAAGCAGGGGAAGACATAATTTTTCATACATGTAAAAGATGGTCAAAAGCTGTTGATAAGAACCAGAAGACTCAGATTAAAAAAAAGTTAACATGATGAAAAGAAAGTTCATTTTTAATCCAGAGGACAATTCCACAGCAGAAACCTACAGGGTTTAAAAGAGATATGAGGGAACTCTGCCTTGCCTAGAGTTCTTACCCAGGACCCAGGTACTGTGGAACAGTCTTCTTTCTGTAAAGAAAGAAAGAAAGGTGGAAGCTTAAGCCTTGCTTTATCCAGATGACTGGAGTGTGAAAGATGTGAGTAGGAAAAAAAAAAAAAAACATCCAGATGTGTGTGGCTATAGAACAGTGCCCCCAAACAGGTTTTACACGTTCTATGTGCAGTGAGTCGGATGCTGAGTCTGGGACTACTGGCCTGTGTTGCACCGACAGGCTTGTATGTGTACGGCATCCAACTGATTTGAGATCACTTGCTTCGCTGGGTAAAGATTGTACACTTGGATTGGTTTAGTGGGAGGTGCCCCTGCCCATGGCAGGGGGGTTGGAACTAGATGATCTTAAGGTCCTTTCCAACCCTAACTATTCTATGATTCTATGAATTGCACACATACCAAAAGCCTGTAAGCTACATCCAATTAGTTTCAATCTTGTCAATACTTTCCACGTGAACACTCAGATGTCCAGCATACAGCTTATCTGTATAGGTAGAACATGCCCAGAATCCTCAAACATGTAAAAACTCAGACTGCCTCTACCTGTATATACATACACATGTGTCTATATTATAGATTTATCTGTATCCATCTCAACTCGTATTCGCTATTCTGTGCTTTACAAACAGCTATAATGTGCCTTTTCTGAAAGCAAACAAAATGACAGCTCTTACTGGTAATTTTGCAACACTTGAAAATAAAGACATATTACAATTTAGTTTTAGAAATTCATGCTTTATACTACTACAAGCCAAAAAGTTGCATCAACATTTTGATCATTTTCAGCAAGTTGTCAGTGTCATGAAGTTTCCTCTCTGGATGTGATTTATATTTAGATGATAAGATTATACTCCTTGGGTTTTTTTTCTCTTTGTTCTTTTTTTAAACAAAAATGTAACCTTTTAGTGTGTCTACCTCAGCAGTCATGAATCAGAGTCTATGCTACTACCTATCTGCAAGAACACACAGGGAATAGAAGCACAGGATTAAGATGGCAAAATGAAATCCCTCAGGGTCATCCCCCTGGTGGTACTAGCAGAGTCTAGCTACTTGAAAGGATGGTCCTTCCAACTGTTCTGTTAATAAATGCCTCTCTTCTACTCAAAGTGAAACACTTCCAAAGGCACACATTCACTGAATGGCACAAAACAGAGCCACAGTAAGAATTTAATTCAGTCAGAGAAATGTGATCTCTATTCAGGCTTCTCCCTCTAAAGCATTTAAACAGCCTTAAAAACAGGAAAGACAACTTTTTAGTAAGTATTTTTAGTGCTATATCAATTCTCAAAAGTAGTCATGGACACTTGGTTTGCATTCAAACAAAATAGCATCCATCTAATTAATTCTCACATTTCACTTAATCCTCAAAGACTATTGCAGCATTTTTGTTTTACAGCAGCAGAAGCCAAGTCAAAAACTGACAAAGTTTGCCAGTAGTACCAGGAAGAACTGCTTGAGAAGTAGAACTAGCATTGGATACTGGTTTCTTCCTCAAACTATGATATCGAAGCTTTTATTATACTGCAGGTGCATGTATGGGGACAAAGGATATAGGTTCTCACAGCAGCCCATGTTTCTTCTTACAATCACAAGGAAACATGATGCAAAGCTCCCCAGGATAGTACTAAATAAACAAGCCCTGAAACATAAACAGCATAGTTCATTGCACTGCCTGAAGTGATCAACTTAATTTTGGTGGATGCAAGCTACTGTCTCACTAAGTAACATACTATGACAGATGGATTACACCATCCTGCACTGTGCTGGCATTGGGACTATATAGCTCTTCCTAAGCTGAAGATCTAGGACAAGTCTAATCACCAACAGGTTTTGTCATAACCTATCATATCTGAGAAAACAAAGCCAACAGCAGAAAAAGGCCCACTAATTGCAGAAATCAAAAATCATTGCAATCCAAATAGTTCAAATAAACATAGGATAAACAGGGAGCATGGACCTTTGAAGGAAGCTGCACACATTATAAATGCCAGCTTGTAAAACTGGAATTCAGAAGAAAGCAGATTGAGTTTCTTGAAACTTCTGCTCCTGAACACTTTGAATACTGTATCTCTGAGCTAAGAGTGTTTCAGAGGATAATATCCCAGTTCTTTACAGTTCCAATTTTAGTAAAAAATTAAAATGAAAAACCAACCTGAGATACATCAGAGCTTGAAAGTTTTCTCTCTGAGATGCAAGACTCTTAACTGAGCTGAAACATAACCTTAGATTATCCCCAAGTTCTGCTACAATAGGTAGCACAAAAGAATTTTCATGGACTGCAAAGAAGACAAGACAGAATAAACTCTCACAGAACCACTGACCACCCTAGAAGCTACACAGCAGTCAAGTATAATTACATGTTGTCTTACAGAATATAACTTTTAGCTTGCACAAGTAGCATTTTTCAGCCAGAAAATTTTAGACCTGCTTTACTTAAAAAAATAAATACAATCAACAAAAAAGAACAAACAGCCCTCCCCCCCCCGAAGTTTTAAAGATTTCTCACCTAGCATAAAAGAAATAACCTTATTAGAGAAGTATGAAGCAGTACAGCATTAAACAATAAAGACTTCAAAAAAGGCTTACCCCATCACATAACCTCATTTAGCCCAGAAGGTGGTTTAACTGTTCTATCATTCACGCAGTGTAAAATAAGTAAGTAAATGAGAATGGACATAGAAAGAAAAAAGAAAGAGGTTGACCTTTATTTAATATAACCTTATCTTGCCAATTTTTGATATCTTTTTAGGTGTTCTGCTGTGAACTGCAAATGCTGCTGGAGTAGAATTAGATGCACTGCGGTCTTTCAGCAGATGAAAAGATAATAAAGCCTAGCTACCTACACCAGCAGTCCAAGGGGCAATAGGTCCCTTAAGAGTCACAGATATCCTTAAATTTGGAAAAAAACTGTTCTGAGTTTATTTTCTGCTCAGTGTTAGACTAATTATTGAGATGACTATTAAGTGATCAGTCATCTTTCTTGTATCACCTGCATTTGCCCTAAAATACTTTGAGTCTAAATGGTCTGGGTAGTTTTCCTGTGTATCCAGGCAGAGGCAACCATCATTCTCATTCTGTTAAAACACAAAATAAAATCTGGTATATCCTGAACATCACTATGTTTGCATACTGGAGAGAAAGGAGTTGAAGTTTTTCATGCAAGGCTTTTTCTTGATTTTTGATTCAACTTGAGATTCACCAGTATCCTGGGAATTAGTCTCATGTAAACTGTCTCATTCTATTATTATTTTTGTGTTCTTTTATACAGAAACTATACTAATTTTTATGCTACAAATAATAGTAAGTATTCTACTCCCCAAAATGTCAACATTAGTAATCTAAATTTGAAGGACATGTCATGCTTTTAATCTCCAGTACTGGAGAACAAAAAAAGCTAATGAGTTTCCAGGTGAACTTTGACACATCCTGATAAGCAACTGTCCAGAGTATGATGTTTCTACACAGTACTTGCCCTTTTTATCCAGGAGTTCAGCCAGACCACAAAATGGGAGGTTCACATGTTGCTTTTATTTCAGGCTTCCAGCAGGGAATAAGCAGCAAAATATATCCGCAGTAAGAATAAATCTTTGTGGAAAGGGATGAATAGTCTTCACTGCCCTGAAATATGAGCCTACTACTCACAACAGAAAAAGTTTAGAGAAATGGAATCAGAGACTTCACAAATATATCCATGAACATGTTGAAAGCAAAGGGCTGGAGGTCAGTCAGCTTCTCAAATTCTCTGAAGGTGTGAAGGCTATATTAAAATCAAAACTGTATCATTTTGCATGAGAGTACATTAAAAAAAACAATCACAACCAAATCATCAAAGATGAGCTTTATATTTTCAAAGGTTAAGTAAAACTTTTTGGTATCATGGACATTAGAAATAAATCGTTAGTCTCTTCAGGAGAACTTCAATATTGAAAACAAAGTAATTAAATATTCGGGAATATGACAGCTAATTTTTGTCAGTAGTTTTGTGCTTACTCTCTAATGAAGAAATAAGAAGAAAAATATGTACTTATATACAGAAAATAAATGGTTTTATGGGTTTTCTCTCTAATGAAGAAATAAGAAGAAAAATATGTACTTATATACAGAAAATAAATGGTTTTATGGGTTTTACTTATACTGACACAAAATGGACAGCGTAATAAAAACTGCCTTTTGATCCGATTGTAAGTAGAAGTTAAACCAGCTAGACTGTTTTCTGTCCAAAGAACAGAAATTCTTCTCAGCTTTACTTTTAAGTTCTCCCTCAGGTATGCCAATGAAACTGCTGGAACAAGTCCAGAGGAGGGCCACAAGGATGATCATGGGACTGGAGCACCTCCCGTATGAAGATAGGATGAGAAAG
>JANRGW010026098.1:0-28833 GCA_024733675.1 Psilopsiagon aymara
CTTTCTCATCCTATCTTCATACAGGAGGTGCTCCAGTCCCATGATCATCCTCATGGCCTCCTCTGGACTTGTTCCAAGAGTTCCATTTCCTTTTTATGTTGAGGACATCAGAACTGCACACAATACTCCAAGTGAGGTCTCGCAGAGCAGAGCAGAGGGGCAGGATCACCTCCCTCAACCTGTTGGTCGCACTCCTTTTGATGCATCCCAGGATATGGTCTCTGGCTACATTGCTTTCTTCTGCCTTCTGTTCATGTGCAGAACACTATAGTGAAGAAAATCAGTAAATGTAGGAAGTGTTATCTCTGCAGAGCCCTCAAATTTTATAAGAGCTGTCTGAGGATGCTTTGGAGACTTTGTAAATCTGGCCCAAGGTAATTTGTTGCATTTTTAGCTCATGTTGTTTTCAACAGTCCTTAAATTGGCATAAAAAATGCTACATGGATTCTTAAGGCTGAAAGTGTGTCATACGAGCAAGCTTGCTGATGAGATTCAGGTAGCTGCTTTGTCTCTTCATCATTCACTGAAGAAGAAATATTTTACTGGGAATAAATGGTTCTATCTAAACCAATACCTTGGGATAGCTAATAATGTGTTTTCCGTTACTTTATCACAGGTACTCTATTTTGCTTGGCTTTTGCTCAAGTGGAAGTTGGTTTTAAGATTATGTTGAAATATATAGATTGAGAGGAAAAACTCTTTTTTAAGTTATGAGTTGGGGTTGTTGCTTAAATATGTTATACAATTATATATAAATATATCATGCAATTATACTGTTGCCTTTAGTGAAGTACCTGAGTATATATATGTTTATTTATATAAGTTGGTAAAGAGAAAGTAGAGCAAAATGAAAGGCACGAAAAAGCAAATTTCCAAGCAAGCAGGCAAATATAAATAAAATCTGCTGACAGTGTTAGAAAATGTGATGAAGAAAAAAAACCAGCAAATATAAAAAGCTATGATGCAGAAGTTGTCATTGAAAAAGTGTCAGTGTCTTAGCAGGTTTTAATTCTGTGAAACAGGAAAGTTTAAAATGCTATCACTAAACATGTAATCTCGTGTCTAAAACCAGTTGTTTACTGGGTATGATATAGAATGTCCTAATAAAATGTAGTGGTCAACAGTTTGACTGTTGAGTTAACACATTTTGTGAAAGAGTATGAATTTAAGTATCCGATGTCATCTCTACGGTACTTTTCATATTTCTGTATTTCCTGAAAGAAAACTGTATCAGAAAAGCTTCGTAAGATCTGGGGATCAAATCCAAACTCCTAATCCACACAACACGCTTACATTTAATGCACTTAAAACTGGCATTCTTTCCTGCTGCCAGTTTCTTCAGTAAAACAGCCCAGAACAAGAAATTCTTGATCACTGACATTAAAAGCAGAGGAGCTGAGTTTCCTTAAGGACCACGAAAAAAGCCAACAAAATTGATAACATCAACTGATACAATCCTTTGAATCATGATAACAGATAGATGATAGCAAAAATTAACAGCTCAGACATATCAGTTATTAGCTCTCTTTATTATCCTTTTATTAACTTTTAATACTATCTCTTTATTAACTTTTAATAATATCCCTTTAATAGCTTTTAAATTACCATATATGTTGATTGTGAAGCAGAACAGACTTAAAGGATAAACACGAAATAATGCCATCTTCTGTTCTGAAAGCTGGAGAAAAGCAAAATGATGTTTGGAATAAAGATAAACCTTGACTTGCTTAACTCTGAGGTAACAACTGAGGAGACTGACCTGGGCAGCAAAAGCTGAAGTTTATTAAATGCTTTTGCTAAAGAGAGATCAATTCAGAGGCTCTCTGAGGGTAATTAGTTTTTGCACTATATTCATCTCTGCATACACATGCTGATCAGATCACAGAGTAATTCAGTCTGGAAGTGGCTTCCAGGGATCATCTAGTCTGTTTTACTGCTCAGGGCCAATGGAATGTCTGAGTCCTGAGCACTCTAAGGAAGGGTATCCCAAAATCTGTATTTTGAAATGATGTCTAATAATATAGACTGTATGGATTCAGTTGGAAGAAAACTAGCTTTATCCAAATAACAGCATATTGAAAACATTATGAGGTTAGTTCCATTTCTCATCATTGGCACTAGAAATGCATCATTAGCATAGAGAATGCAATTCCCCATGATTGAAGAACTTTATCGAGAGGCAGGCTCCAGGGCTGAAGATTTTGAGGGAGATTTTATCAGCACTGCTGCATGCCATTGCTTGTTTAGAAAAGGGATCACCAGTAAAACTGCAAAGAATGAAAACTGACACTTCATTATCATTTTGTGTTTCTTGAGAACTACATCAATGGGGTTTTTTTAATCTGTGATGTCATTTCCATCTCCTCCATCAGTCTGGACGCTCGTTTGCTAAGGCAGATACCTTTGTCACCTTTACACATAAATATCCTCAATTTGTTCATTCCTAAAAGAACACAAACATCTGGTTTGACAGTAAGGCCTGTCATCTGCAGAAACTACATATTATTACTTGGTAGGCACTTAGTTGGGGGCCAGCACATATTTTTATACTTAGTAAATATTTGTAAGGATAGTAGAATGATTAGTGATTAAAAGCACTGTCATTCATGATTTCCTGGAAAACAAGGTAGCTAACTATAATTTAGGGATTTTGAACACAAAAAGGAAACATAAATAATGCCTAATAGAACTGCCAGAGTGCATACTGACTTGTGTATTAAGAGCAACTTCCTAGAAGGGCCTGATCTCAAGGAAATAAAGGTTTCATGGAGGTACTAAACCATCCAATCTTCTATTTGTTAAACCTTTCTAACACAAAAGAGAAATGGGGAAAGGGAGTCAATTGCAAGTCTTGTCACAGCATAAATCAAATGATGAAAACTGGAGGCTGCCCCTGTAAACACAGTGGGGAGAGTATTTGGAATTTGCATTATGTGTATGTTTTCTTTGTCAGGGAGAAACTAAAGCAAAAACAAGAAAACAAACAAATAAAAAAATCTTATTTTTGTGATCTCAAGGGTATTTTCTGAAAAGGCTCAATTGGCCACTTCATGCTTCCTCCTGTTGTTGATCTGGAATGACCATTATCCCATCATTCAAGAAACATAAAACTTATTATTTCTGGTAATGTTCATTTTGGAGTTTTTTTTACCAGTTTTTTTAATGACCACTAAAGGTTCAGCTCAGCAGTTATTCAGCTGTTCCAGAGTTCAGCAAAGCAGTTGATCTTTTAAACATATCCCTACTTAACTTTCTCAGCTTACTTAACTTTCTTAAAGACCTTCTATCTGCTTTTGATTTTTATAGCACATCATGATTCTGATATTTCAATTTCTGCTTCTAATGTATTAATGCTTGCAAATGACAACCTTGTATAAATCCTTAAAGACTCAGTATAAATTCACAGAGTCATAAAACACCAGGTTGGAAGGGACCTCAAGGTTCTTCTGATTCATCCTTCCTAGGCAAATGTCCCACTACACTGTCCAGCCAAATCTTAAGTGTCGGACAGAATGATATACCTGAGGTGAATGTGTGACAAAAGTGGCCCTGCTCACCTGCTTGCCCTGAGTAGTACCTCTTACTGCCACTATCCACAGCAGGGTGATGGAGCAGGCGGACTGTTGTTCTGATCTACAGGATATTTCTTCAATTCTTGTGCTTTTCAGAAGGCTTTTGGTAAGGCTTATTTGCTCAGCCATGCATCTTGTCCATGGAGTCAGGCTTTGCATGGTATTATGGGCACAAATAGTTGGGTTTAGCAGTAGCTTATTTGTCTCTCCATTTTCTTTTATTTCCCCTGTGATAAAATGTATAGTATCATTTTCTCTAAAAAATACATTGAAGTAAACATGAATGAGTAAGAAATATTTATGCTGGCACCCATTGGAGTGGAGCTACTGTAAAGAAAATTACCTTCCTTCCCCAGATAAAACCAGTACAGATGTGAGCAGATCTTGCAGAAGACCGGGTGATAAGGCTGCCTGAAATAGCAGAGAGCTGTCCTCAGTGACGTCAGCCTTATCTGCATTGGATCTGTAGTCTTTGCTTGCAGGTAAAAGTGATAGTCTTCTTGGTATGCCTACAACTATTAGGCAACTTTTATCTCATTGATTTATTTAAAGGCAAGAAACATCTGCAGTAAACTACATTTAAGCCATCAGAAAATACATCGACATTTGGCAAATTAACATACTTGTTCCATTAAAATGCAGCACACAGTTGTCAAGGCTCTCAGTGCACCAGCTGCAGACACGTGAGGCCTTTGGACCCAAAGTACTATATTTTAATTTCTGTCTTCACGTACTGCTGATAAAAATGCTTCAGCCTGAAAGATCAGAGAAGCACAACCCAGTTGCTTCAGGGTCACTTTCTGCGTAGGATCTACCCAGGATTGCTTGAAGTCCTGAAAAGCATCATTCTTATGGATAAGAGGGGGATCTTAGAACTTATTATTCCCTCCATCATCAGCCTCCTTTGGCCACGACCATATTGGTACAGATTCTTAGAAACCCATGGCCCAGAGCCTTTTCAGCTGACACAGTCAGGGCTGTAACAGCTTACTGTAGTTAAAAGTGTTGGTGAGGTTCATCAAGTATTATGCTAGGAAAAGTCAGGCTCAGCTCAGAGGGAATTGCTTTAGGAAGTGAACAGTGAGTTCTGCTAAGTTTGCTTTGGTCTTTCATTGTGGAGAAAGAGGTGATGTGTAATGCAAAGAGAGCTGAGCTCAAAGGCTAACAAGAAGGATAATGGAAATCCATCAGAGCAATAAAGTGGAGCAATCTGGCTAATGAATAGGTCACTAATCCTATATAAGTGTGGTCAACAAAATGCTAAATACTTGACATGCTGCATTTTGCAGTCAGTGAAGCAAAACAGATTTTTCTAAACAAAAGCATATGCATTCTACCTAATACTTAGCAATAAGTATAGCATGCATACCTTCCCTGTAGCTCAAGTCCTAATCTTGGTCACTCAGTTGTCTCATAGTGCTGTGGGAGGATTCCTACAGCCCCACGGAACACAGCCGCATCTGGAAGCGGCACAGTTGTTCACTATGCAAGAATACAGTATTTCGAAACCTCACTAAGTACCTTGTTTGGTATCCTTTCTCATGTCGACTGTTAGTGTAATGCATGTGTGGATTTATACACAGAGACAAGAAGTAAGGGTATCATAAAAACATTTAAAAAGCCATAAAGAGATTAACCTATAGATAAAGTTGTGTATCATTGCAGAACAAGGTCATCTGTCTCTTTAGAGAAAGCACTGAAAGAGAAACCCAATTGAAATCAATTCTGAGAGATGTATGTGCATGTTTACAAGCGAGGGAAGTGGCAAGTATCCGTGTTTGCTTGTGCTTTATTGCAGTGTTTCCATAATGAAAAAAGACATTTGTTAATTACTTCTGTGCTGCAACATTGCTTTAAATGTGCTTGAATATCTTGGAGCATTCATTTTCAGATAATTATTTCTGATGAATGGTGGTACCCATTTGTAGTGAGATATTTAATTCTTTTTCTAACTAGAGAACTTTCATGATAATGGACCCCGCTTTCCTTCCTCAGTAGGTGTAGCAACATCATGCGTTATGTTTATGGCGCAATTTGCAGATAATAGTTTACAATGTTTTGTGGGATTTCGAGGTTTGGGTTTTGGTTCTTGATTTTTAGCAATGATTGTTACAAATTTCTTCATCATTTGGCTTTGCCATGGCTTGATGTTTGAAATTGCTGTTTCTTCCCCATCTCCTTACCAGTTCCAGGATAAATTAAGAGGTCTCTGTCTTTCATAGGTCAAACAAAACAAATGATGACGACATCAAAAAAGCACAAAACTAATGGCTTCACTGTATTGAGAGATGTTTTTAAACAGGGAAAACCATAGTTTGTTTTGAGACCACATTGACTATTAATTTTACAGTTAGAAACAATTTTTCTATTTATTAGGTAAACAGAAAGAAAAATAATGTAGGATCACTGATTCCAACTCTGGCTAGCAGAAGGTTAAGAAATCCTCTTGCTGAGCAAGGATCTACAGATGTACAAGCTATATGTTGCACAATAAAGATTAAATAACCCTGGTGATCTACTGGGATAAATGCCTCTTTGAAAGAGGCAGCACTGTTATGGGTTTGCCTTCTTCCACACACCTGCAGAAGTAAAATGGGAAGCAATCTTCTGCAGCTGAGACTGGAGGCAAAGTTAAAGTACAATGCGATAGTTACCTCTAAGGGCTGAAGGAAAACTGAGGTCTTCTGAGGAGAGTCATGTCTCATTCCATAAATACACAGTATTTCAAGAATGAGAACTGATCATAGATACAGGGAATAAGATGTGGTGGTGGTTAAGGTTTGAGTTCAGTCAGTACTGAAAACCTATTGAAAAAGAGGCTCAAATACCTAAGCTTTCTTAAAAATCAGTACAGGCTTGTTTGGGGCCTTTACAGAAAGGAAATCAATAGCTCCATAGTAATTTCACTAGGAATCCTACTTTAAATAGTGTATGACATCACTTGTTTTCCCATCTTTTGTCTTTTTAGTGGCTACATAGTTTATTATTTAGAAAAAGGGTGCTGGTATGCTTATTTTCCATGTGATGGCTAGCAAGGAACGTAATTTTTCTGTCTTCCAAAATATCATGTAGAAACAGAAGCAGGGTAAGTGTAATTTTTTACACTCCTGAATGAAACATTTTTCATGTCAGACAGCTTTATGCTTACTAATAACCTCTATTTTACAGAAGCCCAAATGTAAGGCTAAAAAGGGCTCAGATATCATCTGTATTAAGCATAAACAAGCCCAAGTGAAAGAGGAGTTTGGCATAAAAACACAAAGGGAAGGAAAACTGTGAGAAATGCTTACCAGGTGATGTAAATTTGGGTGACAGAATTGACCTACTTAGAGAGTCACTGAATCCTGGAATCATTTAGGTTGGAAAAGACCTGTAAGGTCATGAAGTCCAACCCTTAACCTAGCGCTGCCAAATTCATCACTAAACCATGGCTCTAAGTGGCTCTAAGCACCATATCTACATGTCTTTTAAACTTCTCCAGGGGTGGTGACTCAACCACTTCCCTGGGCAGCCTGTTCCAGTGCCAGACAATCTTTGTGGTAAAGAAATTTTTCCTAATATCCAGTCCAAACCATTCCTGGTGCAATTTGAGGTCATTTCCTCTTGTCCTATTGCCTGTTAGTTGGGAGAAGAGACCAACAACCCACCTTCGTCCTCCTTTCAGGCATTTGTAGAAAGCCATAAGATCTCCCCTGAACCTCCTTTTCTCCAGACTATTCCCCTCCCCAGGTCCCTCAGCTATTCCTCATCAGACTTGTGCTCCAGGCCCTTCACCAGCTCCATTGTCCTTCTCTGAGTGTACTTATCATATGTTTGATTTTCTAAGGTTTCCTAATCAAGCAATGTTCCAAGGTGTGATTAACCTAGGTATTTTTCCCAAAGTATTTGGTGTCATAGCTATACAAGCAACTGAAAAGGTAAGCTAAATCACAGCAAGCTTATGTTCCAAATGGTGCTTTTGTGTGAAGTGTAGATTGGTTTCAGTCTTGTGTGAGGTATACCCATAGATGGATGTAAGGATGAACACTATAGGAAGTGCCAGTGGAAGGGTAGGAGCAATGGTTGCTTTGTATAGTTGGGTTTCACCGAGATTTTCTAGGTGCAGGAAGTCCCATACTTCATTAAGTTTTCTGGACCAAACTCAACACTAAGTTATGCACTTTAGTACCTTATTGAACTCAACAGGCGTATAGGGGCTGAAGTCAGCATTAACTATAACCATCTGTTATTTTGTCATGCCATACTCAGTTATTTTTATTTAGCTCTTTCAGTCATATGAAATAAAACTGTCAAAGTTGTCAAGAACTCCAAGAAATGAAGTCTCTGAGCTGCTGCTCTGAGATTTTTAATATTTCTTCCAATACAGATCTTTGTGCCTTAAAAATCCTGCCAGAAGCACATTTGCTCTGCTAGTTTGATAAGCCATGGTCCAAAGGCTTGTGGATAGTTAGAATGGACTATTTATTAGTTAGATAGCCTAATAATAACTGATTATCTATATATAGATAACTACTATCTATAGATACAGATCTATGTATATCTATCTGTAACTATCTATAGATACAGAACTATCTATAGATACTATCTGTGTATAGATACAGATCTATGTATAGATATCTATATTTATATCTTTACAATTAGACTAGAATTCATCATTTATCTGCAGAGATCTTGGAATAGGATATTCAATCGTGTAGATATGAAAAACACACATTCCATTAGGTAACTCCTTCTAAGTGTGCACACAGTAAAATGTTACCATTGCTATAGTGCATTCAGATGTACAAAAATGGAATGAAAAATGCTTGGGGTTTTAAATTAAAGAATTTTGGAAGCAGCTGGCAGTATTCAGTACAGTCCTTTAGGATTTTCTTCCCTTGGAGCTAAAGTAGCTGTGATTTCACGGGAATTTCTAGTATGTGTGGATGGATCATGGAAGGAATACAGGTTTCTCTTTGTCAAGGTGATTATGAAGAAAGGTGTTTAACTTTTGGGGGCATGTTGAATAGCTGAATGGATCATTTTGTTTATTGTCCTTCGTTTGGTTATGCCTGTTGAGAACAGAGTTTTGTCATGTTTCTGTCATCAAAAAAAGCATTTTAAACTTTCTAAGGTTGACTTGAAAACTTTTTAGGCATTGTGAATTGCAGGTAATTTTGAGGTTTCCTTTATTAACTATTATTTTTCAAAATATCTTTTGCATTTTGGCATTTTTTGAGATGAAAGGATCATACTGGTTTGAAAATGCCAAATGAAATTTTTAACTAAGTTTTTTCAAGAAGTTTCTTTGAGTTATTTGCCCTTTTCAATGCCAGTTTTCCTTGGCAAATTCCCATAGCATCCCATTTCAGATGTAGGTCCACAGGAGAACTTTCTTGCCTTTGCTTCATCTGAATCACAAGTAATCTTATCTCCATAATCATCCAAAGAGGAAGGGACATCTCAGTGCAAGATTCGGCATTACTCCCAAAGGAAATACCTCTTGTGTTTCCTGTCCTACTTAAAAAAAATCTGAAACTGAGACAGAGAAGTGATTTAATTGTTGATAGAGGCAAAGATAGGTGCTGAAGATCAGTTACAGCATAGTAGGATTCCTAGATTCCATTCTTCAAATGTCTTGGTATAGAAATAAGAAAACTTAACAGTCAAGTCAGAGGAGCTGCTGGGCCCCAAAAGAAGACAAGCCCTGGAAAGGAATACTGAAGAAATGAAGTTTGTAAGTGGAACTGCTCTGCTGGAAGGAGAAACCTTCTGTCTCCACTGTTCTGTTGGAAGGAGAATATAAGCACATACTCAGAAGAGGCAGATTTTCCTTTGAAAGTGATCCGTATAGCTCAAAAGAAAGCAGAGCCCAGTTTGCTATCTCCATTATTCACCTTGAGCTGTGGTTATTCAGTTTTTCACAAACTAAGTCAAGAAGTCCTTTCAGGCAAGAGCCCTCTAAGAGCAGCCTAAACTATCTCAGTATTTAAATGAGATCAATTTCTCAATGTATTTCTAGCACACATGGCATCAGAAAGTGCTGTGATAGCAATGGTGTATCTTCTGTACTTCAAGGCTCTTTCTGAGTTGTGAGAGGTTTCTGTGTCTCATCTCTTGCCAAGCAGGAAAAAGGGAAGAAATGGAGCAGGTGCCTGTCAACTTCTTAGCTCAGAAACTCTTGCCAGACTGCTTGTATAAATTCCATGGTGATACAGTTTCAGCATCAAGCATATTAAATTCTTCACCTAAAACCCACATGCCTGGTCATACTGAAAAGTGGTTCTTAGGCAATCTGTCTTTGGAAGAGTCATGGTATTTTAGGTCTTTTGGAAAAAAAAAAAATCAAGGTTTTATTAACTTCCTTTAAAAACAGGCATTTCATTAGCAAGTTTTTGATTTGTATACCTTATACCTTGCAAAGTATTAATTTTCTAATCGCTATTAAAGCATATAATCCTCATAAGGATGGTTATGATGATTCAAATTGATCTGCATTTAATTAAGAAGGTTGATGTTACAGAATTATGACATTTGAGAGGTGTCCAAAGGAGCAAACTTACTTCCTTATTTAATTCCAAAGTATTTTCATCTTAAAGGTCAGGGGATGGATAGAGTGTGTGAAGTGAAAAAGAAGTTCTAAGTCTCAATCCCAGGAAAAATGTGTGAATTAAACGTGGCTTTGCATAGCTAATTTAAGCTGATTTCTTCTTCAAAGATTGTTTGATGTTCCTTAAATTAATGTGACTAAATTCATATTACAGTGTTTCTTTTGTACAGTTCATTGTCATTGAGGGTACCTTAAACTTGTTCATCATTCTTCTTGTGGGGCTAGTTATGAATATTATGCTTGTATAGTAAATTAATCTAAAATAATTTAATCAATCTTGTATAATTTATAAACAAGGATTACTTATGCCTGCTACACCGTCAGCCTCATGGGTTTGACAGAATTAGTCTTTGCTAATAGAAAGCAAAGGATGGACATGTTTATGTTAGCAATTTGGGCGCTGGGATTACGTGGTCTTTCATTGTATCATTTAGATGGAGGTGAGGAGAGGGTGAGCTCTTCTTGAGAGCTCTCAAAAACAAGCATCCAGACTGCTTCCCTGTTTTATTTCGTCATTTTCCACTGAAACAAACCTCTTAGAAACCCTTGTTTGCACCACACAGCTTGCAGTTGTATCTGCACATAGGTTGTAGTCACCCAAGCGAAATACCGGTTACATCGTAATGAAGTGCATGTTGCTAAAGGTTGGTAGCACTCTCTCCTGTTTGTGTGCTAGATAAGCAGCTAAGCTGCCTTAAGATCAGTCTTAATTTTAAGAGTTCAAACTTTTGCTCTTAGGAGTATGAGAATAACATATTTTGCAGGACTTCAGCCTGTCTAATGCCAGTGTGGGGGAAAAAAAGTTGAATTATAACTCTCTGACAGTTTATACTATCTCATAAAGAACGAGACATCTTTCATAATACCCTTTGGCAGCCACATTAAGGGAGAGTCATTAGCTCCAGTTTAATGTTGAAGGGTGGTATCTGAGGTGGGAAAGGGACCTGTAAAGAATCCCAGAGAACAGCAAGTTCAGGTAGAAATGAAAGTTTTCAGCTTGGAGTGTATTGTTGGCAGTTTATAATACCTGAGAAGCGCAGAGCTGTGGGAACAGGGTGAATCTAAAAGTATGACTTTTATGCTGCATGGTATGTACATTACAGAAAGTTAACTTCTATCAAATCCTTTCAAAAGTTAGCTACTTCTGCTTTAATGCTAGCTTTTGTTTTCCCTTGTTTTAATCCTGTTAATTAGAACTTGCATATTTCCAAGTAACTCACTTCCAGATTTATTAAGGCTGCTGCCAAAATGGCATTGTTCATTACATTCTCTGTATTACCAGCTCTTCGTAGCAGTTCAAATATAAATAAAGTTCTTGCCAGATATTTTTGGAAGAGAGAAAATGCTAATACTTGGCACACCAGTCCCTTCATAATGTTTTTTACAGTCATATGCAGATACTAGCTGGACTAAACTGCTTTGTACGTCTCTCAAATCATTGCAATTCAGGGATTACAATAAAGTTGCTTGCATACTAAAAATCTGGGTCTTGAGAGAGGTGATCAGTTGAATACCTTTGAAATGGGAACATCTGGGAGTTTTTATTCTTCAGACCACAGCCAACCATAGAATGGTTTGGGTTGAAAAGGACCTTAAGATCATCCAATTCCAACCCCTTGCTGTGAACAGGGGCACCTCACATTAGACCATGTTGCCCAAGGCTCTGCCTTGAGCACTGCCAGAGGTGGAGCATTCACCACTTCTCTGGGCAACCCATTCCAGTGCCTCACCACCCTCACAGGGAAGAACTTCTTCCTTGTATCTAACTTGAATTTCCCCCATTTAAGTTTAAACTCATCGCCTGTTGTCCACTAAAGCCCCTAACGCTAAATAATATGTATTTAATGCTGCAGTTTCAATCCAGTAGGTTTTTCGTTTGTATTTTCAAAACAATACCTGTTCCTCAGCTCATGTAAGCATATCTTTTAAAATTAACTCCATTCCTACCTGTAGTACATTCTTTATTTGTTTCCCTGTAGGACTGGACTGATAATTAAGTGGTGTCTAAAGAAATTGGAGAAAATAAATCAATCCAGTAACAGAAGTCTGGTTGTATTAAATCATTATATAAGCAAATTAATAGCAATACAGAATCTTATCATTACTTTGAATATCTCATTTGCTGATATATGCATACCACAGAATGCTTATAAAGAGTAAGTAGATGATCATAATCAAAACAATGATAAATCTTACACTAATATCTGCTGCTTTCATTCAAAGGCACCCTGAAGCACTTTGCAGACAGTTATATGTAGGCAAAGAAATTAGAAATAGAAAATTGCACTGAGATTTCATCAATATCTCCTGGTAATAATTACAGGATTTGATCAGAGTCATTCATCTCCCATTTGGCTATTAATAGGAGTATGACACACTCTGAATTCAATCTTTATTCTCTTAAGGGGATTTTCTTTGGTGAGGGAAAACTTCAGAGGTTTTCTCCACCCTCTTAATGTGCAAAGTCTTTAAATACTGGCAGGAACATTATCACTTGCAGGAATTGAGTGCTCCAGCTGTGATTATTTCTAAGCGTGTAGTACAAAGTCAAGCTTTATCATCAGTCTTTGGTTTATAACTTTTTGACTTTGTCAGCGCTTATTACTATGTCCAGAGGAACTACAAGTACCTTAGAACAGTGTAGCAAAACTACTCAGTGTCTTGAGTGTATTTGTCTTTTTGGTGCCTGTGTGGACCAGAAACTATCATTATCCCTTTTTTGTTAAGAGCGAACAAACTATGCAGGATCTGCTGAGGAAAAGACAACTCCCTTTCCCTAACTCTTTGTCCAGTACCCCCAAGCCCTCAAGAGCTTCTGTGCAGTTGAGAATGATGATGAGACAAGTAAGCAATTATCAGAAAATAAGGCTATTTCTGAACAGAACTCTTAACATTTAGTTATATTGTCATGGCAACAGCCTTAAAGTGACCATATCACTAAATGCATAAGTCAGGTTTTAAAATTAATAGAAACATGGTCAGTAAAGAGGAAGAAAAGTGTTATTACTCCTTTTTATTTCCTTCAAAGGAGGTGGAAGCTATTGGTGACAGGAAAAGGGCAGCCCTTTGACCTCCTTATTTGGAGCTGAAATATTAGCCCTTTTTGTGAGAGGGAAAGGGAAGAACTGAAATACTAATAGGCTTATTTTTAACGCTCTTTGAAGAATTCTTTGTTTTAAACAGGCAATCTGTCTGTAAAGCATTCTTTGAAAGAGTAACAATCAACAGAGAAAGCTTGTCTCAGAGGAAAATCTCAGAAAGAGTAAAGAGATGACCTATATTTATTCCGTTAGGGGAGGGAGTGGGTCCTGTGGATACAGGTCTTTAGCAGCTGAGGTCTATATACATGGCTTTGTATTCACTCTTTCCTTCCTTAAAGGGAAAGTCCCTTAATCTTCCTTCTCTTATATTACCTGTCTCCAAATTGATGAATACAGTACCTTTGTAAAGGGCATTGAAGTCTGTGAAAAAGCAGAACCTAGCTCAATCTGCCGAAGCAGCCTGTGAGGGTTATTCCTTTCCGTTTTAATTCCTTCACAGCAGTCCCCTGGAGCAGCCTCAGCAACACAGCGCCTGGTATAGCTGTGTCCAACCAGAGAGGGTTAATGATCTCAGCAGTACGAAAGGCCCATGGAGAAAGCGAAGTGCTCTGAAGTGGAAGAACATGCAGATTCAGGAAAACAGTCACCTCCTCTTTGAAAAACTCTAGTAATTAAATCTCTAATGACTCTCTTCATCACAGAGAGCAGACAAGAGTTCCAATGATCTGTGATGGTGGTTTTCTTAATTACTTTAGTTGTGCTGCTTTTAAAAAAGAATGTTTTGCCAACAATCTCTTCAGAAGGACCCACTAAGGATGATGACTGGGGACACTATTGGAAAATACCGCTGTGCTACTGGAAGACTCCAAGCATTATCACACATTACGCAGATCCCTGCTGTGCTTCCCACTTAGTTGTTAGCAGTATGAGTCGGGTTATGGAACCATCCAAACTAGAGATAAAAAAGACTTTCAGTTTCCTGAAATCCTCACAAGTTCCCAGTTGCAGTCATATAATGCTCTTCAGTATCTTCTCCAGATCCTGAACTCATTATTCATCCTGTGGTATTTTGGGGCAAAGAAATTAATTTTTAGATCAAGAAGTTGCTTACTTTAGATACCCAGTTACATGCCAAAATACAGCTAAAAATGAGGAGGCAAAAAAGATGGTTTCCTTTTGCTTCCGCATACTTTCTTTTGTGTCAAAAAGCATATTTCGAACACTGTATATAGTATGCTTTCACTGTGTGGATATTTGTGGCCTTCCATATGTTTATGTGGAAAAAAAATCCCAACAACCAAACAATAAGAAAACAAAAATTTACCTTAGTGATAAAGTATCTGATATATTTTGGTTTATTTTATTTGCTATTTGGAAGAAACAGCACTCAACATGCAAGCTGCATTCAGCTTCTGAAATGATAAAGGATACGTGTTGTAACTGTACTTAGTGATTTGACCTAGGCATGAAAAAGGCACCAGGTTACTGCATTTCACTGCAGGTGAAATAAGGAGGTTTTAGACATGAGTATAATTTGAATTTTAGTGATCTTGCTAACTAAAATGGGGTTTGAACTCTATACTCATGGTTAGATTCACAAGTTTAGAGCTTTTGGACTTAGTCATTTAGTGTTAGAAATGATTATGACAAGCCTTCCAGATAATTAGTTTTTAATTTCCCTCTTTTAATATAATACTAAAACCGTTAAATATAAAAGAAACACTTGGTATGCAGAGGTATAACAACTGGCAGCAGTTAGAGCAATATACACTTCTAGGAAGCACTAGGGTATCTTTCCTTCTCAGAAGACATCGTCAGCAAGATCAGCAGCAAGTTGTTAACTACTAGCATGGAGCTGGTCGGTCAGGAAAGCGGGGAGACCCACACAAGCCCAGCTGAGTCCAGGACTGGCCATGCTACTCGGCCTGTGTGCCTGGGTGACAGTAACTGCTGTCCACTTGTTTCCCAGTAAACAGACAGCATTATTGCTCAGACTGATGTTGTTTGAGACAGGTAACACTGTACTGGTGTAATTGCTGCATACCTGTTCGCTTGGTGCTTAGTTCATTGAACAATAGTAATGTTCAAGGAAATTATTTTCATCTATTTCACAATTGCTTTCTTTTTCTCTGTCATTCAGGAGAAAAGACACTGGGATGTTGTCATACAAAGAGCACCTACCAGTGAGTCAGGTAGTGGTTGGAGACATTGACCGGCCTGGGTCTGAAGCCAAGATATCTGTGGGTCCCGTGCGTTGTCAAGGAGATCGTAAGTTGACTGGTTTTCATTTACTTACTCCTGCATAGAAAGCAAACTAAACTGCGAATTGGTGACATTTTGGACACCCCATGCAAATTCAGAGAAGTGGCTGTTCCTCAAGAGACTATTCTATGAAAGCATAATGTGATTTGAGAAATTCTGTCTATAAAGATACGCATAAAGTGGTTCATCGTTACATTTAAAATACCAATATTTGTCTTTATTTCATAGTAAAGGTGGCAACTTTGAGTATTCAACTAAGTTTCTGTAGATATAAGCAGTAATACGTGTTGCCAAAGAATATTCCTCAATATTTGTGCTTCTGTTGACTGCTGTTGTCAGCGTCATTATCACTGCTATGCATATCACTGTAAACTATGTTTATGGGATATAAATAGCAGCATGGTGGCAAATCTTGTTGCTGTAAACTCTATTTAAAGGTGTATAAAGTTTGACAAAATTGTTATCAAGTGTTAATCATATCTGGGCTAGATGTTTCCATGTGAAACATTGAGAGTTTTCTGTGGTAACCTCTGATATCCAGGCTGAGTGCTGCTAGGAGGTGCGTGTCTGCAGCAAAGTATGATGGAGACAGAATGCTTGTACAAACTGAATCCCTTTTACTGAGTTTCTTGCCATATTTATACAAAATCACACAAGCTATTTTTAGATCTTAACTATTCAGCTGTTATCCTTGGTTTTGTACTAGTTAAGCTTTGATCAGTTCCAACACTGTAATTTACATTATCTTTGTTTACCAGCTCATGTCCACCTGTACAGGATATGCTGCATGCCAACGTTTGTTATTCACATCTGTTTTATGGCTGTTCTGGTTACGTCCTTCATGTCTTTGCTTGCCTGAGATTATTGGCAGGTCACCTGTATTCCCGCACATGTCCTCCAGTTTGGTCAGCAGGTGACAGAGTGAATCAGTATAACGGATAAATTTCAACTTCTCACACATGCACAAAAAAAGTTGGGTTGCAGTGAGGTTTGTATTCCTCCTTTAATCTCTGTGATATTTCAGAAGGTGAAATTCACCACCAAAGGAAGAGCAACTGCTTACGGCCCTTTTAAAATCACACTTGAAAAGTTAAACTGTATGCAGGTGGTACACAAGTTATATTTGTCCTCTGTATTTGAAGGACATTCTGTTACGAGAGGTGCAGTAAGGGAAGGTTGCCTGATTTAATTTGCAATAACTAGTGTTTTCATGGTCTGTAAAGAATATAAAATACATCCTCAGATGCTGGTAAAGAGTACTATTAAGTCAGTCCATGATATTGCAGTGATGGGTGGGCATAGAACATTCAGGTTGAATGACATGGTTGTAAGCAGCGTCTTAACATGGCATGACAGGGATGAGTATGGTTTGTCCTTCCTCCTCTGCTGCTTTGCAGCTACATGATTTCTGTCTTCATGTTTCTAAGTACTTTACAAAGAAGGTATCATTCCTGCTTTAAGCTAAAACAATCCCAACTGTGAGGAAATCACACACTCAGAGTCATCCAGCAGGATGCGTGAGAAAGTTGTTTGGGTCCCAGTCTGGTGTCTCAAAACTCTAGGCAATTGCGCAGTAATGCCACCAAATACGCTTAGCCGCTTTTTTTGTTTGTGGTCTTTCTGGGTTGTGCAAATGATTCCCCCTGATTTTGTTAATGAATCTGATGCCTAACGAGCAGAATCACCATCTCTGGAAGTGTTCAAAAACTGTGTTGATGAGGCCTTCAGTGATATGCTTGAGTGGTGGCCTTGGCAGTCCTGGGGTGGTTGGACTTGATCTTAACAGCCTTTTCCAACCTCGTTGTTTCTATGATTCTATGAAACAAATATCATGGGAAGTTTGCAAACTTGCACATCATCTATTCAGTGCTTGTTATTTATGGTGTTTGACTAATCACAGGTCAGTTTGTGTGTGTTTTTTTCTCAGCTGTGTTTGACAAACGTTTTGGTAATAGGCTGTTAGAATTGATGACTATGAAATAATAAATAGTGTCTTTGTTGCACCTGTATTCCTCATATCCTAAATCTGAGTGCTGCTAGAAATATCAACCTCTAAAGTGTGAGCCATTTCTAAATATTAGTATAAATGAAACCTCATTTGAGCAGACAGAAGCCTTTATGAGAGTGTGGCTGAGTGACACAGCCATTTCAGAAACTGAATTTTCTGTTTGAACTTTACAGATACGATTCATAGTTTAAAAAAAACCTTTGCCTATGAATAAATTTGAATTTACTTCCATGACCATATATTATTGTCAAAAACCTGCGTAATTTTCTCATGGGAGGTAATATAAACCCAGTCCTTGGCAGTTAGTAAGAGCACCCATTTTATATTCCCAGTGCATTCTGGGAATATAAAATTCTTAATATAAAATAAATATAAAATTCCTAAGCATTATCCTTTGTATTCTTTCTTGACTGCATTACAACAGCTGCTGTACCCCAGACCAAAACTGTCTCACCATGGATTAGAGCTTGTGGAAAACAAGGTTTCTGCCCCGGGGAAAATTCCCAAATTTCAAAATGTGCTTTTGTTCCAAAGGGAAAAAAGATCCAAAGTGCTGAACTTGTGGAAAGGGATTTTGAAAAACAGTTAATCCACTTTGGGTATATTACGTGCATCAGAATCAGCATCATTAAAAGATGGTGACTCCCAACAGCACAGCAATTTCAGTTGCGGGTCATTTTTATGTAGCTATTGTGTTATTTTTGAAGGTGGTAAATGAAATTCAGTTAGAGGTATAAAGACAGGCAACAAAATAGAGATTATTGCTCTGGTTGGAAGGAAGGCAGAAAAGGTAATAGTGCCTGAACTGTCGGATAAAAATTTACCAATTTAGAAGGTTTTGTCGTTGCTGTTGTAGGGTCTTTCAGTCCTGTAGTGGCTTCTGTCATACTGCCCCGAGGGCTGTCCACAGCATGTGATGTATCAACTCATAGTCTAATGATATTCTGCAGCACATGAAGGGCCATATTCTCACATCAGAATTACAATATAGTTTGGCATAGCTATGTCTGTGTAACATCTAGAGAGACTGATGTATCACCTAGGCCCAGTCACAGCTGGACCTAAGGACTGCTGGAGTACAGCAGAGTTGCTGGCCTTTTCAATCCATAAGAACAGACAGCTGAACGCTTGCTATTTGAGGGCAAGAAGGATTAAAGAACAAAAAGATACTTGTCTCATGCAGTTCCTTTCCTTCTATACCCATCAAATTGAGAAAGAATCAATTCATCAATGAGAGCCACAACAATTAACCATTCCTACACTATTGACTGACCAAAGTAAATCTGAAAATCATTCAACTCAGCGCCATTTGCTTGACAGGGACAAGGAACATCGGGAATGTGGTATACTTATTGCAGAATTGTGATTGCAAAAAATCACTAGGTTCTTCTTTCAGAAATATGGATTTTTTTTAGTCCCACAAAGGACAATTTAATTTCTCTATTCCACTGATTTATGACCTGATTAAGGCTGCTCTGGGCAAGCTTGGATGGTGGCTGTTGTTGGGAATAAAACCAGAAAACTTGGCCATGCATGATTATCCATCTTTGTGTTCCAGAAGTACTTTTCATATTTAACTACACCTCACAAAGCACTGTTTGCATCCTGAAAAGTAGTCAGCCAAAAAGGCCTTTATTACCTCTCTAAAGATTGCTTAAGCTGCCGTGTTGTACGAGAATGATGAAGACTCATCTGGTCATTGTGGCAGAAATCCCATAAATCTTGCCTGGAGCCTGTCTCGTGCCTTGGATAAAATATCCAGGAAGTCTCTTCTTCCGTTTGCTATTTTGTTGGTTTCTAAATATTTTATGATATCTCTAAGTGGTGACTTCCCAGGAGAGCAGACTTACCCAATTTTATGGAGAGCAGGTGCATAACCAGGATATGAATTTGGTGGGGTTTTGGGCATTGTATTGTATCCAAAGATCAAGCGAGGATTTTGAGCAAATGTCAGATCTACCCAGGCGTAAAGCAAAACTGTCCTTCCTGGACACTGCTGTATGAGCACTGTATTTACAGAGTGGGAAGGGCAGTTTATCAGCACATTCTCAAGATCCTCTAAGCTGAGCTGGGATTAAAAAGGGAAAACCAGTCCTGAAACTCAATAGTAAAATTGGATAAGGAAACTACTCTTCTTTTTCTCAAGTGAATATGTTCTTTGCAGGATCTAGAAAAAAGGGCCAATGTAGAACCACTAATTAAACAGCTTTACTCTTTACATATCTGCGATTAAAATCCCTTTAGAGACCTGTTACAGTTGTACTAATACTAATTTAATAATACCTGTACTCCTCAGCCTTGCTGCGTATGACCTTGTCCAACCAGTAGCAGAAAGACCTTGTCCAACTCTTCATGTTATTCCACTGTAATGCAGATGGGCATCTTGATTCTTCTCCCTTTAGAAAATGTCACAAGTACATGGGATTATTTTTCTGTGTAAGCTCAGCCTGAGATGGTAAATCAAGGCTGCAGAAATGGATGTGGTGATTTCTTCTCTAACCAAACTGAATGTCTTACCTTACTGTGTTGGTGCTATTGCTACAGAGATTTCATCAATAATCATTTTGAATCAGAATCACTTTTATGACTTTTGGCACCTTATCAAGACTTCCTCTTCATTTTCCTTAGGATAATACTGGGTTTTTTTCAAAGTTCCTGTATTTGTAACCTGCTAAGAGTATCCTTTTCCCAAGGACTTCCAAGGATTTTTATGTGAGTCTGCTGTTTATAAGCCCAGTGCGGAACAGGCTGACTATTCTGCTGTAGATTTGCCTTTCTCCTTGAGTGTATTTTTCTTTTTCCCATTTCTGCTATAATAAAGACAGAATTTTAGGGGGAGATGTTTTTTACACAGCTCAGATTTATGGATTTTCCATCTCCTCCAGTGTACACTTTTTACCTTCCCAGTACAAGTTTGATTTCTGAGCCATGAATCATTTTCTGTGTTTTACTTCTATTATCTTTAATCTTCAAAATGAGGAGGAAGCAGCTGCATTGACTGTGGTTCTTTCTAAGCTAAGTTTTCATTAAGACCAGTATCAGCACTGTTCATGTAGGATCTGCAGTGTCAGACCAAAAAGTCTCCTGACAGATGACAGAAATTCAGGAGCAAATCAAAACTCAGTTCTTGCATCAGTGCATTGATTTTGTTTGTGTGTGCGTGTGACTCTGTACTCCAGGGAAATATACCTTGAATTCTTCTATTCAGTGATTTTGACCATGACTCTTCATTCCTTCTTTCATGACTTGATGCTTTCTTTCTTTCACTTCTAAATATTGCTTTTGGCTTGACTCTCGTATTTCCTTGTAGAATGTTCCAGTAGAGTTGGCTTATTTAATGACTGCGGTGGAGACAGGCATTTTTTGTGACTCTGGGTTTGTATTAAAACACTGCCAGGGTCAGCTGGTATCCTTGGTAAGGTGTGGGTTTGTATTCCTTAAATGCCTGTTATAAAATATATGTGTGGGTTAATGACTCAGGATTGTTCCTTGCCAGGAAAATGAATCTGCTGTTTCATATGCATGGTTAGTCCATTTTCATTACATTCCAAACTGAGGACACTTTCAACATCTTGAACTGTTTTTTTTCTGAGTTTCAGGAAAAAACAGCATTGCCTTACAGTGAAGTTTTCAGTTACATGTTAAATCTATGAATAAGACATTTCTCTAGTACTGTATGCAATGTGTTGACTTTGTCAGACCAGCAGTGATGTTACTGTTGCATACATAGGTAGGTAAGCTGGAAAGTATCCCAGCAACCTGATAACCCAATTTGAATTGCTAAAAGATACAACTGCAATTTCAGTGTACTTCAACTGTATCTTAGACAACATTCCACTAATACAGTGACCCTGTCTTACAAGTTGCTCGAAGTGAAAACTGTATTAAATGGAAATTAACATCAATGATACCATCCCCCCAAAAAATAATATAGGTCAAACCTTGATCCATCTAAGTATTTAATGTTTTCCCCATGGACTGTAGCTGCCTTAGTAAACATAAAAACTTGTCTGCTGAATTTCTACATCTGTTATCCCAGCTTGTCTTTATCCATTGCACTGAATTGTATATTGTGCAATTCAAGTGGAGCACAGATTGACCCAAAGAACATCAGGACATTGTGCTCACTGTTTATTACAGTCATCCCAATGCTACCAGCAAAACAGAAGTTTCCTTTTCTACTTTCATGAAAGCAGCCTGACAACCAAGAAGCTGTGTTTCAGCCTTACTTGATTTTTTTCAGTGGACTTTTGTTGAGGATGACAAAATAAGAGTGTTCCCTTAGGATTTGGGTAGGGGTCATCCAGTTCAGTTAATCAAATTGCTGTGATTGTTCTTCGTATGTGGTTGCTTTCCTCAGAGACCCAGGAAAAAAAGAAATGTCCAACAAGGTCATCTTCTAAAACTTTCTAAGTAACCAAATCCACTCTTTTACCCTTGTTTAATATCTGATTTAATTTCTCATAGTTAGGTCTGTCTCTTTCTCTTCACCTTTAACCCTGTGTCATGCGGCATAATTTGCTTTTATTGGTAAATTTAACTTGAATATAGTTTAGTATTTAAGCTGAAATGCCCTCCCACAGTGCCTTTCTGTTTGCAAGAGAAGTCTTCCTCTTCCCACCTCCCAGGAAATCTCACACTGTGGCCAGTTGTCTCATACAGGTCTGGCTATTTCTGGCCGTGTGAGTAACACTTTGCCTGTCTTGAAGGAGCTGGAAAACTTCCATTGTTCACAGGGCTTTTGGCCATCTCTCTCTTATGCTGAAATCTGTGAAGAGATTTGAAGGTGGACATAGGATAGAATATGTCCTCTCATGACTTCTCTTAACACATGTTCTTATATCCTTCATAAGCAGGGGAGTGCTCCGAGTGCTGGCTTCTGGGCTGGTACTTTTGTCATCCTTTTTCATTTGCAGCCAATTCTCAGAAGGACTGTAATTGCACTCAAAACTGATCCCCTGCTGTGATAAATCAAAAACCTTCAAATTTAACCTATACCTTACTGTTATGTAAGTTTTCATCAAGATAAGCTCTAACTCAGATGATCCATGGTAGACAGTACTAAAATGAGAAGAACCGTCTCTGGAATTGCAAATCAGCCTAAAATTGCCTTGAGGTTGCTGTGAACAGCAGTTGAATGTGTATGGCTGGAATTACTTAAATTCCAGGAAATGCTTTTCTTCCATCATGTTAATTGTTCATCTGAGATAATCATTCTAGGTGCTTTCTCCTATTCCTTTGTGTTTGTACAACAGGAGACATTTCAGCCTAGTAAACTGGGAGGAAATAGTCTCTAGAGCCCTGGAAGTTTCATTGAGAGAGAGCTGTTTCCACGTACCATCCTGAATGTAAGGTTCCTCTTCTACAATCTCAATAACCCATCAAGGAGTTGGTCAGATTAATGATTTCTGGTTTTATGCACTCATTATAAGCCATAAAATTCTCTTTCAGAATTTGCATACAAGTGTATTCATGAAATAAATATTTGTAAAGTGATCCAGTTTTACCATAGATCATATTGAGTCGTGGGTCATATCTGAATATTCTTTAATGTACCCCACTCTCTCCCAGGTTCTGTCTTGTGCTTTCTGAAAGCAAACCCTGCCCATGAGCACTGCTCACCTCACAGAGCAGAAAGAAGTAAACATCATGTAACATTTAACCATCATCCTAGAAGGAAACATCTTTTTATGTGTGACTGAAACAGCAGGATGCCTCCAAAGTATGTAAGAGAATAAAAGAAAAATGGAGCTAAAATTATAGTTTTGGCATATTGGGACAGCCAGTGCCCCATATGGGTTGTGCAGTGCAAGCCATATGCAAGGCGATAGAAAAAGAAAACCTTCATATGGGACTGACCTCGGTAGAACATACAGAAGAGAGATCCTTTTGGCAGTAAGCATAAATTTTTTATGTAGTTTGACCCCTTCTTTTAATCATTTTCAGGCTTTGCCAAGATCTGATAGTGTCCGTGTGTTTGGTTCAGAAGAATCAGACTTATGCCTTGTGGTGTGTGGAAGTATTACTGTCATCTAGTGTGTATTTTCATTACTCATACAGTTTACATTGCTGGAGACTTTTCCTTAAGGATAAGAAAGCAGTACGATGACTGTATCTCTTTTGAGTATGTGCCTTTACTGTATACTTTCCTGCCATTCACTTTTTCTCTGCACTCTTTATGGTCTTTTAAAATTAAAGTCTCTCCTGTTTTGCACATATATTGAATTTATATACAAGGAATAGCAGAGTTCCACAATTTACATCTCTGTACTTTCTGGATTCCTCATGAAATGGGAGCCAGACAGTGACAGAGACATTTTACCTAGTTTAAGATTGCCTACAATTAATTAATTCTCACATGCATTCAGTTTTACCTGTGTGTGTTAGTATAAACTACAGAAGGCAGTTCACTCGAATTTCAAAGAGCTAATAAATTTGACTCTCTTTATGTATTTGCTGAAGTGATGAAAACGTATGGCAATCAATGCCCTTGATCAATTCTCCAGCCGGTCATAAAAGAAAAAAATGGTAAGACTCCATAGGGGAGTTATGAGCTTTATGTTTCAGAGGTACAGAATTCAAATGCAATTAAGAGCTAATTTTATTCAAATTCCCCTCATCATTATGATTATATTACAGGTTAATTTCATCTTCTTTAATGCAAAAAAGAAGTATCTGAAGCATTTCATGTAAAGTATTGTCTCTAAACTCCTAGGGAATTTAAGCAAAGAGTCGTTAGTCTGATAGATGACATACAGTAGCTGTTCATATTAAGCTCAAATCCGTTAAAGTTATGCTTTAATTATGATTCAAGCATTTTACCATCTATGTGATTATACTGCATATTAGCATCTTACCAGTTACAAAGTTTCTTAGCTATAGCCTAGTAAGAAAAGCAAGTGTGCAGGGTGCAAAATCTGGGAATGCAAAGATGAAGTAATTGCCACGGAGTATAAAGAAGTGATGAGAAGATGTCAGTGAAGCAATAAGGAAGTAGGAGAGCCTGAGACTAAACTGGGGAATGATAAGTTGCTGGAAATCTGTCAATTGCATGCACAAATTTATGGTCACCTTTAAATTTCACCCCATAAGACTGAATAATCTCAGAAGTGAGGTCTAAAATGGGAAAAATTATCTATATCCAATTTTCAGGTGAAACTCTTTCTCACTGTAATACTTCTGGCTTGCATATTCCTGCAGCACTGACTGACATTTAAAGAGCAGAAAGAACAGAAAAAGGCAAAAAATGATTGAAGGTGAGGTAGAGTGAGGTCAGTCTTGTTCATGGCTATGTGTAAGTTATGCAAATTCAGTCTCACTTAGACATAGATAAATGAGTGGCAGCAGGATGGAGGATATGCAGTTGAAAAGGAACTCATCTAACCTTGCAGCACCTGACATTGGCACGCAGCACAAAGTAGCTCAGTAACATTAAGAAATGCTCTATGATGAGTAAAGAAGGAACTGGGGGCCCTCTACGCTTGTTAAAGTTGCACCATTGATCTCTGTACGAGGGAACCAACTTAACTCTAATTATGTCTTAATACAAGATTTTAAAATAGCTGAACTTTTTCTATCTAATGGTTGAATAAAAAGGAAGGTCAAGTATGTATTCCACAATCACAGCTGTACTTCATAATGATTTCTCATCCCACAGGCTTCTTTCCTCATCCTATAACTGTGGGGCTGAATTCTGACAGCTACTGTTCAAAATACTTCCCTCATCAGGTCCTGTTATATGTATACCCAGTATTTGGTGTGTACATCACATCCCAGTCAGTGCTTACCAGAGTTTTCTAAGGAGTGTATCCTGATCCTTCTGTCAAAGGAGCAGCAGGTCATTCTAGGTTTTTGTGGATCTCTGTGATGTGATCCACAAAGGACCAGCTTTCGTACCTATTCAAAAAAGGGTTACAAAGTTGTATATTTTTGGCAAATGATTAGAAGTCAGAAACGGAATGTAACAATACCGTGAGAGAAATAGAATAGATAGGATGTGAAGAATTAACCTCCGATTTCTTTGATCTATTTTTTAAACTTTTTTTCTGACTTTTGTCTTCTATAGAAAAAATGGAAACATGTGAGGGAAAAGACTAGAAAACTTTAAGAGAAAAATGAATAATTGCCTACCCCTTTTTCCATTGACAGTGTCATGGTGTGAACTTCTACTGTTGAATTTCTGGGTCTGAATATTCTGCGCTCCAAATTAAAGTTACAACTAGCAAAGTGCCATAAATTCAATATTTGGAGAGCAGTTTTCAGTGGAAGGGCTGCAATTCCCCTTCTTTCTTCCTCTTTTATGAGGTGCCAGCTTTCTGCTGAAACTATCTTTTATGAGGTGCCTGATTCGTTCTTTAAGGCAAAAAAAAAAAAAGAAATTTGAAAATGCTGATAATTTTAATCAAGGTTTTAACTTTGAATCAGCTCAGAGAGAATTAAAAGGTGATGAGTGGAAAATCCTTTACTTTACAAAATTGTCTTTTTTTTTTCTCGTTAAAGCAATTCAGGGCAGTTCTATCCATTTACTGTTAGGAGCTTACAGTAATCTGTACTTGGAAGGTCCTAGCTAAGCTCACAGAATCATGAAGCTTACAGCTTTACAATATTAAGCAGCAAATTCTGACATTTTTAAATGCCTATATTTCAGCTCTCATTTCTGAAGAATCATTTGCACATCAGATTTGGTCTGATTCAGAGGAGCAGGATTTTTCAAGAGAACAGCTTTTAAGGAAGCAGTTATGAAAAGAAAGGCAATAGTGACTTAGGGTTTCAAAACCTTCCTTTCAGCCTTTTCTTCCACTAATCCATTTTCAACGTGCACACTGTATCTATATTATTTGCTCTTGATTTCATGAACTGCAGGTGGAAAACTTTTGCCTTATCACTGCAAATAGTTCTGCTTTTTAAACCTGAGGAACTAAATCAGTGTAACTCAGTTATTAGCAATGGAACACCATTCATATATCTGTGCCCCATTCACTTGGCTGTCATTTATTTTAGATTTGCTCTGATAAGGTTAAATTTAAAACAATTTATTGTTATGAACCGTTGTTGTGTCTTTGTATTTCAGGTGCAGGCAGAAGTTAATTTGATCCATAGTTGGCAGGGTATCTTCCAGGAAAGTTAAACTGCTTCCAGAAACAGGGTAGAGAAGGGATTTTCCCAGTAAATGTTTCTTATTTCCCATCATAAAAGGAGAGAAAATTCACAAGACCACTTGCCAAACCAACACTGAAAACCGTAAGTTATTTGAAACAGAACACATTGGTTATCAGCCCAATTCCCATAGTTGGAAGAACATCCTTGTGGCTTTGACTTTTATCATTTTACAAAAGAGCCTTTTCATCACTCTTTAGTTATATTTTGTATGTAAATAGGGTTTGAACTGAAGAAGGTCTTTAAGTGTCCAAATTAAAGTTTTCAACACAGTCAAGTCAGTGTAGTTACGTTCCATGAGCAGCTTCAAGAAACTTTCAGAAGCTTCAGTGTTTTGTAGCAATGACAATTTTTGTTAGAAAATATGTACATAAATAGATATTTGCTTCCTGAGAGGCGCACTTATTCTTCCTTTTGTTTCAACACAAGGTAATTTCCTGTGCCGAGAATTGTGAGCTTTCACCTTTGTAAACTAAAATATAAACATTCTTGCAGTAGCTTTAGTCTTGCTTAAATTATAACGTGATTAACTGATACTCTGCCCATCTGTATTCTGAAGTTTATCTCTGTATATCTTCATCCACAGAGAGCTGTCTCCTGTGCTGTCTACACATGCTGTATTTCAGGTGGCTAATCTGATTGTTCTCTGTAATATCATAAGGTAACGTTGGGGTCCCATAAGGACAGTCAGTTATTAAATAAAGATGTTATTATCATACAGTGCATTGCAACTATCCCAGGCTCAGAAAACCAAATGAAATTGAGATCCTTAAAGCAATAGTCAGGATTTGAGAAAAATAGAAACCAGCATCTGAAGCTGTAAATGCAACAGATAGGTCTGTTAGCAACCTGTTAACAACTTCCCGTGGCAACAAGAAATGGTGTTTGCTGAGGTTCTGCTTAAATCCATGAAGTGTTTGAACCTTTAAGTGATAAAAATGCCCAGACTTTCATTATTGTAGATCTTTCTCTCTTTAGCTCTTAGTTGATAAAAAACTTCTTGCATTGTACTGAAAATGTTTTCTAAATGGGGGTGGAGGGAGGTGGGCTACCAGTTGTTCAGAGGATATAGCGAAGCCAACAATATCAGACATGACAGTAAAGCAGTATTTCAAAGCAGAGAGTATGCCACCTTCCAGTCAGAAGTTCTGGTGGACAGCAACACAGAAAAAGCACAGAATTTGGTTCTACTGTTGCAAATTGCTTTATGTCTTTCTTACCACCCAGACTGAGACATTACATTCCTAAAGATCATAAAATGTGAGATATTTTGGAATTGCTTCTGAGCTCAGCTGGAAGATTAATGCTTACAATCATAGCTTAGCTTAGGTTAGAAGGGACCTGTGGTGGTCATTCAGTCCAATCTCCTGCTCAGAGCAGGATTAACTTCAAGCCCAAATCAAGATGCTTAGGACCTTTTCTATTAATTTTATGCAGACTTATGAGGAAGCTTCTGCTGTCTCTCTGGACAACCTCTTTCAGTGCTTAACCACTGTGAAAATGTTTTCCTTATATCCTGTGGGAATTTTCTGTGCTGTAATTTGTGACCGCTGCCTCTTGGTCTTTTGCTTTGCACTTCTAAGAAGAGCCTGTATTTGTCTTCTCTAGAACTACCCACCGGGCAGTGAAGGCAGCAATTAGCTCCCCTCAGAGACTTTCTCAGGACAAGCAAACCCTCAGACTCTTCTACATCACATGCTTTGGTCCTTGAATGCTTATTAAATATAACTGCCTTAAATGCTAGTTTCCTTGTGAATCAGGAAAAGGCCAGAGATCACGTGGGGTTTCGTGAGTCAAGATCTCTAAGGCCTTTCCTTGTGGGTTGTACAGGACAATCCTGCTAACAAGTAACTACTACTCATACTGTACTGATGCTGTAGTCCAACCAACATAGAATATGCCTTTCCACACATGTCAGGTCTCTTTGACCACTGCCAACGACATATCCAAGAGCTGAAATTCTTCAGCATTACTCATTTGTGCCTGTTTAGCAATCACAAATCTGTGGTGTCCAGAGGAATGGAGTATCAACATAAAAATAATCCCACTCCTTCCTGATCCTCAGTAGTGTGGAAGCAATACAATGCATATTGCAAACAGTAATCCTGTCGTGGTTTAAGCTATAAAGCAGCCACGCAGTTTGTTCACTCACTTCCCCCTTTTTCTTCCCTCTGCTCCTGGAGGGTTGGGAAGGAGAATCGAAAG
>JANRGW010026101.1:0-15383 GCA_024733675.1 Psilopsiagon aymara
TGGGGGGGGGGGGGGGGAGGGGGCAGCTGTTTCACTTGAGGAGAAAGAAGGTAAATAATGAAATAAAAGTGTGTACTCAGTATTGCTGGCACAGACTGGAACAGCAGTGTGAAAACCAGCATCCCAAGTCTGTAGGCATTGCCAGGCATAACTCTTGTTAATACAGGTGCCATCCTTATAGTGTTGGCTTCAGTGGAACATTTGATGATTGCAACACCTCGAAATTTTGCTGTTTGTTTTCTCTGACCCCCTTGGAAATTAAATATATAAACACTTGAATGCACTCAGTGACTGTAAGAGCGCTAGCCTTAAGTGTGTGCCGAGCTGAGATTACCTCTCCCATGACACTGTGCAGCACTGTTTGCTACCGAACTGCTTAGAGCCGTCTTGTTCACAGGCTCTTGGATTTCAGTGCAGATGTTCAAATGACTATTCAGATGCAGTAGCTTCCAGCCTATTTACTTTTTACTTAAGCTGAGTATTGCAATGCTGTGGCTACTCCACAACTAGGAGCAAGCTCTGTTTATCTTCAGCATCCTTGGTGCTTATGTCTGTATTTGCAGAATGGGGATAACATCACTTCACAGCTTATGGGGATCTTGTAAGGAGACATACATTACCAGTAGCAAGCAGCCTGGGTACTCCAAAACCAAGCACCATGCAAGTTTGGAAGACAGTTGAATTTGTGCATTTAGCTCAGATTGATCAAACCACTGTATGACAAGAAGAGCTCCCAGTTAATGAAAAGGCCTGATAGACTGTATTTACCATTGCCCTTTCTTTCCAGCTATTTATTTCAAGGGTAAAACTGCCCAGTGTTTGACTGTCAGCAGTTTTGTCTTTCACTTCTTACTCTATCTGTGTACAAGTCAGGCAGTGATAGATGTATTTTTTGAGCACGATGGAGGGCTTACAGAAAATACAAGACTCATACTGAAGTTCAAGGAAGTTTTTCTATGTAAACCTTTTGGACATCTTTCTGTATGAAAGAGCAGAATCTCTACCAGCCTGTTTTTGCTAATCGTCTACATCAAATCTAAATCACACTAGGGAATTTGAAGAAGAAGAAATAAGGGCATGAATGATTAAGTGTGGGGAAATTAAAGGAGTCATGATGTTGGTCATCTTCATAAGTGGAAATTTGTTTCCAGCTTGCTTTTGAGATTTTTGGCTGTGTTATAGACCTGTTCGTTCAGTACCTTAAAGAAACCTACCGAACAAAATTAACCAAACAACCACCCCCCGAAACCAACAACAAAAACATGACAAAACCTGGTTGTGGGGCTCATCAGAACTCTGCCATGGTCATTGCCACTAGCTTATATTTGTTTGGCTCCAGAAAACAAAGTATGTCAAGCATTGTTCAACCAAACAAAAGGGAAAAAAAGTTTATGTCCAATCTTTCATACTGTCTCACTCTGGACACACTGCCAATAGGAAAGGAGGCTCTGTTAGCTACAGAATAAAGAGATGTTGTATGTGTTGGCAAAGGAAATTCCTAATTATCCTCTCTGTTCTGCTTTGGGATTGTTTCTGAGGTGAGCTCCAGAGAGATTTCTTGGAACCTTATGGCCTTTTGGACCAGAGCAAGTTGATGGCTTGCAGTTTCCAGCCCACAGCTTGGATGAGAACATTTACGTCTCCATGTCAAGCAAAAGACCTGTCTCTTATCTGTTATGCTGGAGAGGATTTATTGCCTTGGAAAAATGAGTTGCTGTCTATTTAATTCTCTTGTAATAGCAACATTCCTAAGCTTGCCTGTTGGCACCCGCCACATGAATACCAGGAAATACGTAATGTTCTTAGAGGCACAAGGCTTTTACTTAGAATTTCCTATAGAATTTCTTTAAATTCCCCCCTCCCTGTGATTTACTGATCTGAAAATTTGGACTGAGGCTTTATTATTATTATTTTTTAAGATGTACTTTTTTTCTTTAAGGACAAAACTTCCTTTCTGAGGAGGCTTTTAGCACTTTGTCTTTCCCACACTCTTTATTCTTTCCTTTTATTCCTAAGATGCTGACAGGAAAAAAACTGAACTATAAAACACATTTCTACTTCCTGCATTTCATTGTTTTGTGGAATTGTAATGCTGTGTGTTCCAGTTTTGGAAGCTCTCTCTGGCTCCATCTATTTCTGAACATATATATAGCCTCATATTGCTGTATTGCAATGTGCTTAGCTGTCTTGCTGAATTACAGTCAATAAGACCTTGAATATATGTAACCCACCCCTGCACTTTCTTCCTCCCGTAATTTGGCCCACTTCTTTCAGTGTATATTTTGAGTAAACTTAAGCAAGCTGTGAAAACTATGAGAGAAATGCAAAATGACAGTGACTTCCATTCTCCAAGTCATCGATGTTTTGAAGTCACTAGAGAGGCACAAGTTCATTACTCACAAATATGTAGAGGAATGCTCAAGTAGCAAGAATATGATACTGATGATGTGATCAGTAGAAGTGAAATGCATGTATGTTGCTGCCTGGATTCATTGGTCATTTGCTGTCCTGCAACCCATAACGTTTGTATAAGATTAAGTAATTTGTTTCTCCTGGTGTGGTAGCTGTCTGTGCTTGGTAAAGTGCAGTCACAAAAAAGTACAAATTGGTACTTGCATTTCAGTTTTCTGCAGAAACACCCTGTGCACATCTGTATGTCAGCATCTTCCTCCAAAGCTATGAGGTGAAATGAAAGGGCATACCGCTAATGCAATTTCAAAGCTGAGCATCCTCTCTTCTTGCTGCCTGGTGACCTGGGTTACACATGTTAGCTTTTCAAAACTTATGAAGTGTATCTAGCATGTAAAACAGTGAAAAATTCAGCCAAACAGAGAACATTCAGGATTATTCCCCAAAAGCTGTGGAGGCCTTGTATGAGCACCATTAAAGAGCTGAGAGTTGATGAGAGCTGAGGATGCCTCAGCATCTCCCTGTCTGTCCTGGTTAAATTCATGACACCCTCCTTCCTCAGAGAGCTGCCTTTCTGCTGGGACTATTAGTCTCTTCCTCACTGGAGCTGCCCCTCATGTATGCCCACTGACCCTGACCCATGAACAACCTCATGGCTACTGGCTGGACTGGTGGCAGCAGGGTCTAGGCTGAGCCCACTATGGCTTCACCCTGACCCCATAGATGGGTAGATGGTCTATCTGCCCTTGGACTTTATGATAGGGATGTGACTGGGATCTACAGCTTCTTTCTTGAGCGAGCAGTCTTGTGCTATCTAGGTAAGTTAACAGGAGCCCTTCAACATGTGGTTATTTTGATGGAAGAGACTCACAGAAGTTTCTGCTTTTGAAATTAAAGGTTTGTTTAACATTTAACATTTGTTCACTGGCTAACAGACACTCTGTTACAAAACAGAGTTGTATGCATGCAAATGTGTTCTCTGGTGCTCACACCATAATCCTTGGTATGGTGTACAAGTTACTGACTTGTGGCTAGACTTGCTACTGGGTCACCTTAGGAGGCTTCCAAACTAAGGATCCTGGAACAGGTAGATGTATATTTATTTGCTTTAATTCCCTTATAGAGAACAAAATGGGAAATACTGCAGCATCCTCAGCAGGGTGACTGGATTTCTGGTTTTACTTATTGGTTAAATTTCAGGTAAGTGACTGTGCTGTTTTCAGATTACCACTCCCCCTCTCGAAGAGAGAAATTGTGATGTTTTCATTGGTTTTACTGTGTCACTGAGGGGGATTCCCCATATAATGAAAAGAGCAGAGATGATCTGAGCTTCAGGAGTGAAAAAACAAAACATGTTTCTGAAGGCATCAGTTGAGAGCTGCCCTACAGTGACCACGGAGAGAAAAGCCTTCTTGGCAGACAGAAAGGGAAGAATCAGCCAGCAAGAGGAGAAGGAATAGAGGGAGAGCTTCCCAGTAGTACTTCAGTCCAAATTCCTCCCCCCTCCATCCTACCAGGCTGTTATTAATCATCTATTGGGAATTATTGCTTTCCCATAGGCTCTGTTGTTTCCTTTGTTGTTTTCTAGTAGCTGCTTTCTAGGTTTCTCCAGTCTTCCTAGGTTTCTCCTGCTTGCTCTTCAGTTTTTTAGAGGAGAAATCTGCAACCTGAACATCTGGGGGAGCATTATATCTCAGCTCAGAGGAAGCTGAAGGACCTGGTGAAGTTCAGGCTTTGGGAAGCTTGGCAGAGATCAGCACTACCAGTGCCCAATCCCTGCAGATGGGTGGAGAGATAGTTACACAGGGGCTGCTCAGATGGCCCTGAGCGATGGGAAGTGCCACACAGGAAGTGCGTGCTTTCCCAGTGTGTCTCTGGAGAAAATTCTTCTTTGACACTAAGTGCAGCCCTGGAAAAGGTCCTGAATGTGGAAGGCAGGCCTATTAGCTGAATACATAAACAAGGCGATCCTCAGAGTCCACAGAGTCAATGGCTGTCCTTTGAGCTACTCTTTTATGCTGGTTGGAGAGATGCTTACTGCTTGCCTGCTCCCTCCCTGACAAATAAATGCACACACCTGGGCATTCAGACCTTGGGCTGTGGTGGTGTGACTTCAATGTGCTTTGTACCTGTTACTTCAGAGCTGCGAACGTGCAAGCTCAGGGTTTTCCTATTCCCTGCCCAACTTGGAAATACCAGGGAAGATTCAGATTTTCAGATCCTTTTGCTAAAGGGATTGCCTTGCCTGACCCCAGCTATGTGGAAATTATTTGCTTTGCATAAGCAGGGACTAAAAGCCTAAATTATACATTTAACCTCATTTAAAAAAAAAAAAAGGAACAAACCATAAATCATTGAGCCACAACTTCTTTCTGCTCTGTGAGAGGGGTGGTAGGTTCTCACCCATTCACAGGACCCAAAGTGGCTCAGGTGGAACCTGAGGAAAAGAATGGTTGTAGCTTTATCAGAAGTGCGGTTCTTCTTTGTCTGCTCCTGGTAACCTCTGGCATTTCCTCTACAGCAACACCACAATGTCATAAGTGACCCCTTACAGTCCCACCAGTGTGGGTACATGAAAATCAGAAAACTGAGTATTTGGTCTGCTTTATTTCTGCTACTTAGAATATTGCATAGCAATCTCTGAGTCAGACAGTACAAAACTAAGAACTGGAAAGCATCATTTATTTGCAGAAGAGAAAACTGATCCTCATACCCCTAGCATTACCACAGGATCCTTTCCTTTTATTGCATCCTGGGGTTGGAGATGATTGATTGTCATTAAGTTTATTATAAGACAGACTTATAGCTGTGCTTCTCCTCTTTCACAGTAAAGCCTTAAATATAGTTCTAATATAGACATGTATTTTAAGGTATTAATATATACGTATTTTGTCTAATATAATTCCTCAGTTTCACTAGTTTTCTGTAAGAAACTGTAGATTATAAGAAACAGTAGATGTTTCCTCTTTTCTTCTGCATTCCTGTTGCTCTGCTGTATGTAACTATATTCCTCCTAATGTTCATCACATTAGGAATAAGCCTCTTTGCAAATATTTGCCAATGTCATTTGTCATCCCCAAGGAAGTGCAGCCCTGCTCTGTGTGTCCTATCAGGTCTGAAGAAAATACACTTCAATCAAAAGGTCAAGAAGGAGAAGCTGTGGCAGGCTGATAGCCAGCTGTGATAAGAGAGCAAACGCAGCTGAACAAATGCAAACATCCAAACAGTATGGAAGCAGCAAATCATGGTAAATCATGTAGCAGAGACTCCTCCTGTCCTGAAAATTTACTTGGTCGTGATATGAGTCTTCATTTCTTTTCCCTAAATTGTCAAGTTTAAGGTTTGTTCTTTTCTATAATGATCATATGTGTTTCAGAGCTGTTTCCAAAGGAATAGAAATGTAAAATCACTGTGTCAGGAAGTAGCTCAAGAATCACATGAAGGAAAAATCAAACCAACAACTAAAGAACTCCAGATTGATCATTCCATTAAAAAAGCAGCTGTGAGCTGTGCCAGAGTTTAGTGTAGAGCTGTAAATCTCAGATATACCTTGAAAACTCCTTGCTTCCTCTGTTTGGAACATGGCCACTACATTTGCTTTGAAAGCTTTCCTTTCCTTTCAAAGCAGTTTTCAAAAAGTCACCATATGGAATGGCAGCATTTATAAAGTGTAATGGAAATGGAAATTTCAGTGCTGTTTTGTCTTCACAATGCCTGCCTTTCCTTTTTATTCCCACAGGAATACTAAAAGCTTAAAATTCAGAACAGACCTTATTGTTATAAGATAATGTATATAATTTCTAGAAGTATGCTTTTTGTGTTTTTCCTCAAATATCTCAAACATCTGGTTAAAGGTGCTGGCCAGCAACCTTAGACTCATGGATGTAACCACACTGTTCCTGGCTGCACAGTTTCTTCAGAAGTGGGAGCCCAGCTTAATCTGTATCCCCAAAGGGTTATTTGGCCAAATGCAGCTTTCTGATATGTTTTTTTCTTTATAGGGTATGTGCTGAGTATTATTTTATTTATTCTTGAAATTTTTAAGGTGTGAACACACTGTTTCGTTTTAATCATCTCATTCCATATTAACACAGCTTCTGAATAAATAAAGCCAAAGCCAAGATGAAGATTGGAGCCTCTTGAAGAACAGATAGCAGTACAATGTAATACCTAATGATGAGATCTGAACAGCACCATAGCTGGTCTTCATGAGGCTTTTTTCCCATTTTTCCTGCTTATGTCTATATAAGCAGCGGAGGGGAGGGCTAGGGCACAGGTTAGAGCATTGTCATTTGATCATTTAGTTGTTATTGACCAAAACTCAGGCATGGTTTAGGTCAATGGCAAATAGTGTGTGCCCAGGTAGTGCTTTGACATGGTTCAGGCACAGCATGGCCTGGGATTATTCCTAATGAGCAGTTTGGACAAGGATACTCTTTTGCAGGAGAAAAGAGAAGCAGATGGCGTGTGAGAGAAGGATGAAAACCATAGTATGAAATCTGAGCCAAAAAATGTAACTCTGCTGCATTTGCTTGCATAGTTATAGCCTTTGATCACCAACCAGGTTTATGTGAAAGTATCCTGTTGGTTTTAGTGAGGGACAGGCCAGACTCTTAGTTGTATCTTTGCTTTAAGAGGCTTCATCAAGCAGCTCTGTATTTACAACCACTTCCCTTTACTTTCTTCCAACCTTTTTGCAGAATAGTAGTTTCTTTCGTGTGCCTTTTTCTCCTTGACTGTAACTGCATCACTAAATAGCAATAAGCTGGTTTACAAAATTTCCAAGGACTGTCAAAGATACATTGGATCTGCCATATGGGCTTGGCCCGTTCTCAACAGCTGTGGCAAACTGTTAACATCAGTGATAATGTATTGGCCTACAGTGATCAACAAGAAAACTGGGCTGTTTCTTAAATATAGCCACAGAGACCAAGAAGTTTCACCATCCCTATCTTAGGCCATAATGGTCAACTTCCGTTGACATCAGTGGAAAGTTTCTTCTTTTTGAAAGAACCACTGAACTGGATCATTACTCAGAAGGAAAGGTCACGCTTACTAAGTCACCCAGACCTTGGCTTATGTTTTTCTTGGAGATCTGAACTATCAGACCTTCTGTGAGCAGATCACATTTTGAGATGATGGAAGAAGACAGCATAACCCAGAGACTGGCTTTTTGGTATACCCGTAATCTCCTGCTGGTGTTGCTTAATTCTAGTCTGTAATGATGCATTCATGGCAGAGTGCTAGCAATGCAGTTGTACATTTTTAATGTGGCAGGTCCAGCATGCAGTACTCTTTACACTTGGGCACTGTGCAGATGTAATTTTGGGAGAGTCATAAAATTACAAATTCTGTTCCAAAGATGAAGCTTCTTCTGAGGTGGCAGCTCTAATCTGCTGCCCACCTGCATCTCCAGCAATTAGTTTTCAAGTGCTAATCTGTTTGCTGGATCCCATCCAAGCACGACAGTTGTGGTGAGAACTGAGTCAGATTCTCTGGTGGCTCTGAAATTTGTCATCAGATGTGTCAGAGCTCTACCACAACATCCCTCACTTCTCAGAATATGCTTCTGATGGTCTCTCTCAGGGTCACATCCCCGCTTGAATCCCAGCAGTTGGGCCTCCACACATTCCTGCAACTTTAGATTTCATGCTAGATGCCTGTTATTTTCCCACAAATATAGCAGGAGGAAGGAATGAGATGTTAAGCATCTTGCTGATGCTAATGAGACATTGTTGAAATGTTGTTTTCTGACTTAGTTGTGTGAACCTCCATCAGCTTTACTGAGAAATGCAGCAGAGGCAATTGGTGAAAATTGCTAAAATGTAAAGACAAAGCCAAAGACAAGCCATAACCCTCTCTCAGGCACTGAGCAGCAGGGTCAGCAGCAGAGCTTTGCTTTTCCAGCCAGTTTAATTAAAAAACATAAACTACAATGGCTTACTCACTTCATCACAAAGCCTTTGCTATAAAATCAGACAGTGCCTAGGCTTCCCCAGAGCAGCATTTTCCTCTTTGCCAGCACTGTGTTAAATAAAAGATTACAACAGAACAGATTTTTACTGAAGGAGGAAGAAAGCAGAAAAGCTACAGTGAAATTTGGAAAGCTTGAATAACCTGTGCACTATCCCTTTCTCCTCAATTGTGCTGGCTTCCTCTAAGGGATATGGGGTCCTGCTGGATTATCCAGTTGTTAGTCTTCCTGCCCAAGTGATTCCCACTTGTGGGCTTCCTGAGAGGATTTTGATAGGTAAGGAGGGATGAGGCTTTCTGGAGCCTCTACAGCTCCTTCTGGACAGGAGTCATTGTTCTTCACTGGGGGACAAAGGTCCCCATAAGTTATTGTTGAACTGTAGTTGAATAGGAAGTGACACTCTTGCTTGTGCGGCTCTTTTCTCACCAATACAGCTGGTTGGGGCAGGTACTGAGCTGTACTGGCACTCAAACTTGCAGTGGTATTTAGAGGGTTTCAGCTTCTTTGGATGAAGAGGAATAACAAATGGACTCTGCAGAGTCTGTCATAGAAAGGATGTTTCCTAAATAACTTTTTTCTTCCCCTTGGAAAAAAAGAAGTGAGGCTCGGGAAACCTTCTTTGCTCAAGAAAGTTTGTTTTTCACAACACTGATCATGTTGGACCTACCCTTTGGGCATTTGGTGTGTTTGGGTTTCAAGTCTTCATATTTTTATTAGCTTCACAGCTTCCTCATTGGTAAAATGTAGATGGTTTTAACAGAAAAATCCTCCAATGTTTGCCAAGCATAGATAAAGCTATCACATTTAGTTTGGCCTTTGCCAGTCTGCTATCCTTGTTTCCAACTGTGCTTTACCCCTGCTGGGATTCTGTCTTTCTGGAGCTTTATAGAGGGATTAATCCTTTCCTTCAAGCTTTAAGTAACCAGGCTGTTTTCCTAAGGCAGTGACTGCAGCTGTTTTTAAATTTAAAAGGGCAAAACCTGTGGGTCAAATATCCATGGTGAATCACTACAGTCTTTAAAAAATGAGACATCAGTGGGAGCTTTTGATTTTGGCAAGTTTGTAAAATGAGGTGCTTTTTTCATCAGTATCCCAGCTGTTACTCTTCATCTAATTGCTCTGGGATGTTCTGTGCAACAGCGTTGCTATCTGAGAACCTGGATTGAGGTTTCATAGCAAAACCTCTTCCAAGGGCCTATGTCATGTGATGATTTTGCAATTGCAATGAGTGTAACAGCAGAATATCTACTGAGCATGCTTTTACACTGGGTTGAGGGTATCTATCTTCACCATATTGCCTTAATTCAGTTTCCTAGTGATATATCTGAATTTGTTTAGGGACTGTCCACCTACTTTGATAGTACCTTCCCAGCTTTTACAATTCGATAAACATTTCTGAATTATGACAATTTATGCTGATGTACTGATCATTTAAGTGCATACAACTCCCACCCCTGCAACAAGCAGCAATAGAAAGAAGATGAGAAATCCCATGGAAATTGTTACTGGATGTATTTGCACATGTACTAAATACATGTATTTGAAAAAAAGAAATACATGTATTAAATACATATACAAATACTGCATTTATTTGTAATCAGGTGGAATTCATTTCATTGCCAGACCTATGTTTAACAGTAGCAGGTAAAATCCAGAGAATACAGATATGGCTGTTGAAGGTGTCCCAGAGGAAGATGACTGATGGGACGGGTGTTTGACGCAATGGGCATAGGAAAATCTGCGACTAATTTGCGCTAGGTCTGAGTAGCCTTTTCCCTTACACTGTGGCAGGATTAATGACAAAGTCAATAAGGCAAACAGTTCCTTGTTCTTTTTACTATTAGTGGCATATATTAGTTGTCTGCAATAATCAACAGGAATAATTACATGTGCAGCACATATGGACTAGAAAATATGTGTATATCCACAGGTTGAGTTGACAGCTACTTAGCAAATCTATGGCAGATGTAGGCCGGTGTCTAGAGACCTTAGTCTATGAGTCCTTCTGAGAGAATATTTGGTACTGAATCACTATTAAGGCCTGTTGCTTCAGCAGGGTATGTCATCTCTCTCAGCTAATGCTCCATGTCAGGTCCTGATCATCTGTTTGTGATAACAGGGGCAGAAATGCCAGAAGGAACAGATGAACTCCACAGAAGCAAGCTTTCTATTTCTGTATAAATGTCCTTTGCAATAAAGTGAAAGGAAAATACAGCAAATCTGTTATACAGTATCAGCAAAGCTGTTGCTAAATTGCACGTTTTTATGAGCAGTCAGCAGACTGCTGAGTCTCACATATTAGCCTAGTGACCATATAACAAATTACAATTTTAATATAAGATTCAGCTCAGTTTCATTATCTTTTGATTGGTTTAATGCAAGTAAATGCTTACTGTTTTTCAGTTTGGGTTGTTGATTTTTTTATTTTGGGGTGAGATTGAAAGAAATGTGTTGTGGCTTTTTTTTTTTTTTTTTTTTTTTGGGCTCTCAGTGAAGAGCCATATTCCCTTTTTCTGGCATGTAACTACCCTAAATTTTACAGTAAATACACTGTCAGGATTTATTTCTTTTGTAAATACACTGTCAGGATTTATTTCTTTTGTACCTAGTGTAATTTTTGGCCTATCTGTACGTATATAATAGCTTTAAATAATCAACACAAAAACTGATGGCTATGTCTGAGGTCCAGCGATTTTGCATTTGTCCCATTCATGTAGAAGGAAGTTCATTGAGAAACTTCCATGGGACCCAGCAGGATTGGATCAGGCCCCACACCTTTGACAAAGCTCAAATACCTTACAGGGCAGAGAAAAATATTATAGTGTGCATTTGTTTATGAAGGCAGGGGAGGAAAGCATGTCCTCAGCAGCTACTAAATGGATTTTGTACCTGAATTGTTTCTGGTTTGAAGTGGCAAGGGGGAACACAGAACACTGGCTACATGTGGATCCACTCTTTGTTTGCAATAATTACCAAGATAGTGAGGATTTTACACCTTCAGACAACTCAGTTTCTCTTCATGCAGCTAAAGGTGATAAGATCAGGAAAAAGAGACATTTTTTATTATCTTCCCTCTACCTTTTATCCTTTGTAGCTCTAATTTTAGGACAACAGCCTTTTCTAATGAAGAGTTTATGCACCAGAACTATCAGCTGAGAGATGCTTGTGTTGAAATGAGCTTTTTCTGTCCTGTGGCTTCTCTTCTATTTTAAAACGCTCTGGACTGAAGGCATTTGTGGCAAATTAAAGCAAGCAGCAGAATTCTGCCTATAATGAATAAGTACAGGGTGTCTCAGATTGCAGGGATCTGAGGAGTCTTGTGTTACATATTGCAAGCTCACATATATCAATTAATGGTGATAGAAATATTTCTTAGTGTGGTAAAGATGGGTTACACTGATTAAGTTTTGGGGTTCAGCTTACTGTTTTAGCTGAAAATACACTCCTAAGTGTAAAATATTTGCCCAAGTTTTTCAAGTTCATGATCTAGAAGTCCAGGAAATGATGCGCAGTATATGGTTGTGATTTTTTGAGATTCCCACACTCTGGTCACACCTCAAAAAGCGCTGACATTTGAACAGTTGGAGAGCCTTCATCTTCTCTTGCAAGGCTGCATTTCCTCTGTAACATCTGGTGTAAATAAGTGAATTCCTTTTAGATGCTGAACTCCTGTTCTTTTGAAATTCTTTGTAAATTTTCCAGGCTTGACTTTTTTTCTTGCTTGTGGCATTTGACTGCAGTTAATGAATATTTTGTGTTTGGGATAGAAATGCTCTCCCGTTTTACCTAAATGGAAATTTCTCCTATGTGCGTGCCTTTTCAGCATGAGTTAGTTTTAACTAAACAGCACATTTTCATAAAGCCTCCTATTAGGACTTTTCCTATTTTAATAATAGACCCCTGAAGAACACCTACAAATGTATCTAAATATCTTTCAGCATTTAGACGAGTGGATGAGAGCTGCCAGCAGGGTTCTTGCAGCCCCGCTACAATATCTTTCAGCCATTGCAACACCAGCAGGATCAAACTGTTTCAGAAACCAGCTTGGTTACTTCTGAGGTAAGACTATATCTGACCTTAGTTTTCAACATGGGCTGGAAAAAAGATAGTCTGTAGTTTTTCAGCCTCCTTACTTTAGAAGTTTACTGATATTTATGGCTGAGGTGCTACTCCATGAGCCTTGAGGTCTGAAGAAATCATGCTGTTTGTAGGGGCTGTCTAGAAAAGAGCTCAGATCATCTCAGCTGCCCTGCTCCCTCCTGAGCCCTGTGTACTGGCCACCCTGCAACCACCATGGTCAGTTGTCTGGTTTCAGGGCCTGTTCCTCACATTTGTTTGCTCATGTGCTCCACTGCCTTCCTTGTTCAGCTGAACAGAGAGCTCCAGCCAAAACCAGGACAGAGACACACACAAATATTTGCACTCTGTTAGCAGTTTGATATACAAGGAAAATTAAGGGAGAAGGCATTGGGATGCGTTCTCAGCAGGTGAAAAGGCAGGACTTAAATGAAAGGAAATGTGCTTTGCTCTGCAGCAGCTGGTGATTTGTTGCTGTATGTCCATAGGATACTGGAAATTGAATAAAAGCTCAGAGTAAAAGTGAGGGCAGGTTTTTAAGGAGAGCTGTCATCTTACCTCTCTTCGTTACTAGTGATAAATTTGGGGGAAATAGATTAACTTTTAGGGTACATTCAGAGGAGTGTTTTGTGTTTGTCCAGTTGCTACAGTGAGTCTAGTAAAAGAAATTACTTCTCCTTTAGAAAATTTGCTTGCTTTTTGTATGCTAAAGCAAGTTTAGAAGTGTTTTCTTTACAAATATTTCATCAAGCACTAAAGATAAATTATTGCTTATGCATTTCCCTCTTCTACTCTAAATATTGGAAAAAACTCCTGGGCAATATTAGCCCTAAATTAAAAGAAATATAAATTGACAGGCACAAACCAGAACTGTGTAATGTAATGCTCATTGGAGACTATACTTTTCACATAAATTTGTATGTAAACAGGTTTGGGAGCCTCAGTTCAGATTTATAATGAAGAATGAATTGCAAGTGATACTTGCTCAATTAGACAGAAATCATATTTATGGTTATTTGGCAAAGCCTCTTTGGCTTGGTTAATTGAAGTGTGTAGAGTTAATTACTGGCTGCACAGTGCACAAGAATAGTCAGCGTTTGGACTCATAATCAATGTTTCTGCTTGTTAGTTTGATCTATCCTGTGAGATACTGAGCGCATGCAGTCGATGCTAATAGAGTTCACAGCAGGCAGAAATATACCATATCAATAGGATGAGGACTGTGTATTTTTTTCTTTTTGTCTCAGTGTTATTGAGAACAGCTTTCATCTGTTTTGACAGCTTCTTGGGTCTTGGATGCATCAAGTAGTGCTGAATGGTAGTGATGAGTCAGGATTCTTCTGCCTTCAACAAAAATATCTTTGCAAACCTGGATAAAATGAAAAAGTACCAGCTATAGGTGTGTTGAAGGTGGTATTTTTAAAGTAAGAGAGACAATTAAGATCCTTTTGGATAATGTGCTCTCCTCAGCCACTTTGAAACTTTCTAATGGAAGACTTTTAAAAATCCACTTATTTCTGTTGCCTTTTTGGCTTTTCATTTGTCTGTCAAATAACCACTAAGGTCTGGAGATCTGTATCTTACAGCTCTGATGATGAGACTGCAGCCTTCAGCTGCATGTCAGGTACTCCTAACTGAAACCCTAGCTGAGGATTTATTCTTCTAGTAGTAGTTGTTGTTATTATGATTGTTGTTATTATTGTTATCATTATTAAGACAGTGAGTACAAATTTGAACTTACAAGCCTTAACTGATTTTCAAGATGATTTCGTTTACCTAATAGCTTCTCAGCAGCAACATGACATTTCCTTGTATCTTTAGAAGAGTACCTGTGGTAAATAGTCATTGCTTTCAAAACTGACCATGCCTTTTAAAATAAATAGCCTTCTCCAGCTGGCAGCCAAGCATCCGCATAGCCATTCACTCCCTCTCCTTCCTATTGCCACAGGTGACACTCAGTCCTTCTGGCTGGGTGAAGGGTGGCACAGGATGTTGAGGTCAGTGCTTTCTTTCTGGCACTCCTTGTGTTCCTTACTGTTTTCTTTCTCTGTTCCTTCCCTCTTGTTTGCTTTCTGCAGCACAGGTTGTTCCCAGGCTGCAGTTCCCTGGAGGTGTCACCAGCTCTACTGTGGAGCATCTCCCACTGCTCTGGCCCTGGAGGTCAGTTTTTAACTTTTATTTTTCCCTTGGCATTTACTGCACTTGCTTACATACACTTTCCCTGAGGCTCCACCATCGTGGGTGGCTGCTGGGCTCAGCTGTACCCTGTGGTTGGTCCCCTGGACCCAGCGGGAACTAAGTGTGCCTGACATGGAACATCAGCTCTTCACAGAGGCCTCCCGCTCTGCAGCTCCCTCTGCCAGCACCTTGCTGTTTCTGCTCACTGCATCTCTCTCTTTTTCTGGGTTTTACATTCCAATTATTGACTTCAAAGGTCTGTTTTACAGAAATATTTATCTGCGCAGGAATGTGCACCAAACAAACTTGTCATCCCAGAAGGGGACAGTATTTTACTCAACTTGTGTCCTTTCTATTTAGATTCTGCCTAGGACTTCTAGATCTACTTTCCCATTGAGAAATCAAAAGCAGTTGTTATCTTTCCTGACACTTCTGGAGTATAAATCACTTGAGAAGTGGCAAGAAGTAGAGGTCAACAGGGTTGAGTTCTGCTCTCACTTTGCCTTTCTCACTAGAGGGACATCTGCTCTTAGCTCTTCTCATAGCAGCTTTCCAGTATCTGAATGGGGGCTATAGGGACACTGGGAAGGGACTCTTCATTAGGGACTGTAGTGATAGGACAAGGGCTAGCACTTTAAAATTTAAACAGGGAAGTTTAGATTGGATACAAGGAAGAAATTCTTTAGTGTAAGGGTGGTGAGGCACTGGAATGGGTTGCCCAGGGAAGTTGTGAATGCTCCATCCC
>JANRGW010026102.1:0-66459 GCA_024733675.1 Psilopsiagon aymara
CCATGGCAGGGGGATTGGAGCTAGATGATCTTGAGGTCCTTTCCAACCCTAACTATTCTATGATTCTATTATTCTATGTATTCTTATACAGATGCCATTATTTTATCTTTCTTACATAACCAAAGCAGGCAGATCATTGTGAAATACCACTTTCTTCTTTCATTCACTGTTACCTCTACTTTTTTGATGCACTTTTTTAATATTTCAGCATTTAAATTATTAGAGCTATTTCTCTCAACAAAGTCAGTTCCTAGAATTATTGTTTGTTTCAGTTCTTGGAACAAGCAAACAAACAAATAGAAAACCTAGCAATGATGCCTGAATGGGAGTTGGGTGTTGCTTCTGCAGTAGAGGACAAAGTAAAATGATAATGCAAGGTGGGCATCAGTTGCTTAAGCAGGGACTGGAAGAGTAAACACAATCCATATGGGTATAAACCTATAGATGTCATTGTCTTTTTCTCTATTAGTATTTATATTTCTCTGTAGTAGCAGAAGTTTCATTTCTGTTGGGTACACTTGAAAAGCCCAACAAGTTAGAGACAGTTTGAAGAAATGGTAAAGGATTGGTCTAGGGCAAGATTTTAGTCCTTAGAGAAGGTAGTTGTTTTTTGCTATTGAATAAAATACTGCAAATATTGAATGATTTTGAAGGATCTCATTAGGAAAGATGATATTTGATTGGAGAAAGGAATTTTATGTGTTGAAGAAAACAAAACTAAGGTCTACTATCTGGAAGATGAATTTTAAGTTAGAAATTGAAGTGTGTATTTTCAAGAGTAAGATAACTGTGGGGATTATTAGGAAAAGTTCATATCTGTTACTGCTAAGGCTACATAATTCTTATGGTTCTCTGAGCAAAAGGTCATCTTTTACAGCAGTCTGCAGATTCATGTTAAAAAAAACCCAGCTGAAAATGTTACAGACCAGGCAGATTCAAGAAGGTTTTGCCAGGACTTGAAGGTGGCAAAGAACAAAATTTCTGGAAGTGTAACGCTATTCTGCAGCAGTTATTGTGCATAGAGAGCTGATGGTTGTCCAGAAGGATGCATTTCAGGCTGTGTTGTGGCAGTCATCTTAAGCTGATCTAACATTATGTTTCTGTTTAAAGAAGTGCTGCTGCTGTCTGCTGTGACGTTCCCATCCATCTGTGCTGGGAGTTAACACTTACGAGTTGTGTGACAAGATGGGGAGAGGACAGGATTGCTCTTTTATGTAAAAATGAAGTTCTGAACTGGTATAAGAGAATTGTGAAACTTCACTTGTATGTTTAATATTAGCTATGAGGAGCCAGGTAGCTAGTCCCTTTCTGTAAGATGCTGAAAGTCCCAAGATGCATATCAGACAAATAATTAAAAGTTTACAGTTTTTAGTGCTCCACCACCCTTAATGTTCATCTTTGATTCTTCTGTTTAAGAAATTGCTTTAGTCCCTTGAGAATTTCGGTTCAAGCTGTGCCAAAGGTGTAGTGCATCACTGTGTGCAGACTTAATGCTGAAAGAAAGGTGTCCACTCACATAGGATATTCAGCAAATTCTTCTGGAGTATAATTTGATCCTTTTCATTGGTCTGTACATGTGGAGCTTGCTTATAAGGACTATGAACCCATAAAGGTTTTCTAGTGGTCTTTCTTCTGAATGCAAAATTCTGCCCCAGCATGGAACTGAAGTTCTCTGATGCATGCATCAAGAACGCCTTGAAGTAACAGAAATCTTTCAGTTTCTGAATTACAGGACATTTCTGCAACTTCAAAGGGGTTTATAGCAAGGATGATCAGTACAACAGTGGAACTGCTTCTCATGGCTACAGGGGATATAGAGCTCTACAGGTGTTTGAGGCTGGAGTTCCTCAGGCAATGGAAACAGACATGGAAGAGTGGAGGTAGACCACTTAGGAGAAAATCTTCCTGTGTAGCAAAGTCATGGAAGATTTCAAAGGGCTTTAGAAGTGTAAGTACATTTTCAAAACAATTCCTAGTTCATTATGTTCAGGGGAAAAAAAATAAATCCCAAATATTTTCTTCTTGCTCAGTGTCAAAGAAGTTGCTTCTAGTAAATTTGGGAAGGATATTAAAATGTTACCTCTGTTGTGATACATCTGTCACTTGTGCCTTTAAACACTTGTCTTTAGTATTGGATTCTTCCATTCTGTTTGCAGAAAACACTTGAATTTTTCTACCAGAGTTTTTAAAACTCATTTAAAAGAAAAAGGTAAAATTTAGGCAAAATGTCCTTCTTTTTTTCCCCCTCTTCATATTTAGTAAAAGTAAGGGAGAGAAAAGACAACAGATGTAGAGGCTGAATGGTTTTCCATATCTTTAAGTGGTAAAACTGGAAATTAAAGATAAAAGAAAATTTGCTAGAGACACTGTTTCTACAGTTCCTTCTTGGTGCCAGTTATAATAAGGAATAAAAATGAGAAGAATTTTAGTTTTTAATTGGTCAGTTCAAAGACAGTATATGAAATAATACTAGAACTGTATTAAAGTTCTTAAATGAAAGCTTTGCTGCAATTTCAATGTGTTTTGCTACAGAGAAAAATTGTCCTATTATAATTTGGTTTTATGTAGATAATGGATGAAATTCATTTTGCAGAGACTTCGTAATTTTGTTTTGGTATGTGAAATACCACTTTGTGTATGCCTTTTGGCATTTTTCATGCAAATTACCATTTCATCAAATGTGTTTTTTGTAGTGCGAGCTCCGATTTTCAAAAGATTAACACTCAGAATAAATGGATGCATAAGTATTGAATTTGTGCAATTAAAATGTCTCCAAGAAGAGAAAGGAGGTGGTTTAAGAGTGTGCTGAGATGCTTATGTACTTATAACTTGCAGTGATGATAGAAGCTTGTGTTGACCCTCTATTATCAATTTAATTGCTTATAGGGATATAAATTCTCCCTTAGAAAGCAATGACGTTTTTCTAGAATTGGTGGCAGACATTGAAACATCCATTGTGTTTTGCCCATAATGTAAAACATTCTCTCATAAAGATAAATAAAAATAAATTAAATTGCCCATGGTAGTGGCTGGGGTTATAAGTTTCTTGTGAGCCAGAATTAGAAGCGGACATAAGGCTTTTACTTTCTGCAAGTCAGAGGATGCCTCTGAAGTCCCAGCTGGTTGTCACTCTGACTGTTTTGTGCATAACTGTTGCAGAATGCAAGTCATTATTTTGTGAATCGTGTATATACCTGCTAGTACTTTAAATAAGTAGAATATGACTTTTATTTTTAGAGAGGCCTAAACCATGTCTGTTTCCATACATGGAGCAATCTCTGGGTTATTCAAAATTATGGAGACAAATTTCTAGTAAATACCAATTATAGACATGTATTTTTTCCTTCCAATTGTAGATAATTTCCTTCAAATTGTAGATAATTTGCATTTATCATTTCATATTGTGTACAAATTTGATCATAGTGTTCAGCACTGGTTCTATGAGGAAATTCATATGAGTGCACAATTTTGCCAGTACTTGAAGTCTTTAATGATTTGCAAAAAGACAGTTCTTTACCTGCTAGGTGAGGAGTCATTGAAGGACTGTATCTTTAAAAAGTACATTAAAAAACCTGGATGGTATGAAAAGAGGTCTTGTACAACTCCTAAAAGAAAATCATAGTTTGCCACCTTCAAAAGATAAAGTAGTTGCATGCTTTAAGTTACTCTACAGATGCTTGGGCTGTATTCTGTTCCTGCATACTTGTTGATATGGTTACAGTTAAGTAGAAATAGCTATCATTAAAGGTAATTTGAACCCTGCTGATGCATACACTTCCATAAAGTATAAAAATACCTACTTACACTGTGCTGTGGAAGTCCCTAAGGATGTGAAAAGTTGTTACACAGAATTCTAAGCAGAATGAGATCCATAAGTTGTTACCTCTTTATGAAATATCTTTTTCAAAGAAAATATTGGAAAGTGAATTGAGATAGGTTGAGATTCTGGAAAACATGAGGATCATGCCACAAGAAGAATATTTTTCTTGTTCTTCCCCCAAGGAAATCTCTATGATAATTGAAATGGACAGATTGAATAAAAATTCCTCAGCTCTAGTATTCCATCTAGCAGTGCTATGGCCCCTGTCACTGCCAGGTCAAAATCTATTGAATGATAACAAAATTTATATAAATTAAAGGGTTTCATTTTTAGATGTAATTACAGAAAAATGCATTTTTGTATTTATGATGTATACTGTGATGAGGAATTATGATATGAAATTTTATGTATTTTCATAGGTGAAAAGTTAAGAATACATATCACAGTGATCTCCTGGATGAGAATTCATGATTTGAGGATTTTCTTTTAGCTATAAGTCTCAATATTCTATTTTTATATTTTATTTTGGATAATTAGAACTATTATTTTTTAGGGGGGTTTGCGTAGTCTCCCTGAGTAGTGTGGTCCAGGCACATCCCTGCTGGTTTGTTGTGTAGGTTGTAGATGGGATATGGAAAATGCTGCGATAAATCCAGAGGTGTGGGAATGGTGTGGAGGTCCTTGTAGAACTAATATTGCAGCTGACAGGAATTGGACATTTGAAGAAGAAAAGTCAGTGAGAAATCAGACCTTGTTTTTCTGGGACTGGTATAAAAATCAGTTAACTCCTAAGTTACTGATACAAACTTTCAGTCATTACTCCAGTTTAATACAGCTTTGCCTGGGAACCTGAGGTTTTTGGTACTATGTTTTCTTCACTTTTAAGGAATTCTAGTATTTTCCCCTTCAGTTAGGTATATTGACAAGGGACTGAGAAAATGTAGTAATGTTTCCATTACTGGCTGTAGTCAGTAGTACATCCCCCATATAAGTATTTCTTTAATTTTATTTATGTGTGCTTACAGTGTCTATTTATCATGCCTGTTGTGTAAGGCCAGGTTTAAGGCAGTCTCTTTTTCTGTATCTGTTGTAGAGGTTTCCAAAATTTCTGCATTTAACAGCATCATGAAGGAAAAGCAGTTAATTTAAGGTGCATTTAAAAGAACTCAAAAATAAAAAAGAGGAAAGTATAATTTATATTTGCCTTTTCAGTAGTGTTAGTGTTAACCATGTATTTTCTAATCTTTCAAATTACAAAGGAAAAGGAATATGTCTTCTGCAGTATTTAGTGACTTCATTGACCTTTCTGTTGAGTTTGCAGTCTGTGGTCATTTACTCAGTGTCTTTTGGCATCGGTTGGTGTTTCTATAGAAAATGTCATTACCAGTGGCTCTTTCCCCTTAGAGAGATGCCTAGAGGGGAATGTGAGCCTGCATTATAACTTAAGAAATTACAGTGAGCAATACAGAGTTCTAGTATCAGTGTGCAGAAGTATTATATATATATGTGTATATTTGAGAAAGCTTGGAACAGGTCCTTTTATTAAGGGGGAGGCCTAGGCTGCTTTTTGGGCAATGTTTGTTACTTATGTGTAACCAGTTCTGTAGAGTATTAATAAAACTGCACCTCCTACTTGAGTGTTCTAAAACTGCTGATACCATAGTTTCTGAAATTAAATAGCACTTTTAAGGTCTGCAGTTTGCAGATCCTCATTTTGAATTTAACTTTTGTGATATTTCCCTGGTTGACTTGGGAGATGGTTTTTTTTATATGTACTTCATGGGGGAAAAATGCAGTGTTATATGGAATTATGAAAGAAGGAATTGGTTTCATATGCCACTGCTTGTATGGAAAAATGTTTCAAGAAATGGAACCTTGTCAGCAGAGACATGAGATTTATTCTGACATTAGTACATTTAGAGTATCTTCTCTTTGCCTTATTTTTTCAAGGACACCAGTAAAATGCTGAGAAGGCAGAGAGCTCACAGTCACTTTGTTCCTTTTTTTTTTTTTCCTTTCCATAGACTTTATAAAAGTTTAGAAATGTAAAAGGAGATTAAGTGGGGGAAAATTTGTATCAAATCCAAAACACAGTTAAGACAATAAATTAAACAAAGATCCCAAACTAGTAAGTAATGTGAGGCTTGCAGATGGAATTTCTGCTCTGGGATGTGAGTTTCATATACTGTTGGCCCAAAAGAATACACTGGGAAAGAGGAAGTGCAGTTCCATATTTGAGGATTTAGATATGTTTGCTGGTCTTCCATGGACTTTCCTGTGACCTCAGACAACTTATAACCTTCCTAGATGAAGGAAAAAACCCCATCTGATACAGAAGCTGCCTTTTTCATCTAAGAAGAGTTGGCATCCTATGATGAGGAATGCTATACTAACATAAATGAATTACTACACTTCCGTTTATTCTTAGCAGAACCCAAATTGTGCAATATGGTTACAAGGTACAGAAGATAAACAGTGGTGGAGTTCAGGATTTGATAAAGGCTGACATCAACTTGTATTTAGAATATAAGCTATGCGGGGTGGGGGGGCATTTTGGCAGCACTTGGGACCTAGCACAGTGGAGACCTAATTGCAGATCAGGACCACTCAGCAATGCCTCAGTAAAATCAGAAAGCATAGTTTGCAATTCTGCCAGATAGTATGATATCAATTAAGAAGAATATAAACACAATTAGAGAAATGGGAGTGCCAAAGTAGGAAAATTAACCATATGCAGAGGTACTGTGGTGATCTGGTGACATTGAAACATTCTTGATTCGTAGCTTTCAGACTTGATTTTTTTTTTTTTTTCAGTGGATAGAAAAAGGAAGGTAGTTAATGAAAGATTCAGAGATAAAGCAGAGAGGGAATGCTCAGGGAAGACAAAAGCTGTTGGGTTAGAATTAGATTAATGTGGCGCTGGTCTGCATTTGTGCATTGTAATAGGATGCACCTAAGAAGCAGTAAATGTGACCAGAAGTACAGTCTTAATTTTCCTTGTTTAAACTGAGAACGAGCATGTTGGTAACAAGGGAAAGTACCTCCTGGGGTTCTTTTTGTGTAAGAGTACAGCATGATAAATGAAACATCCCAAAATCACAGCATCAGTCTTGTTATATTTTAATGTACTCAGTAATGACTGGGTTTACTTTTATCGTTTCCAAGATTTCATGTGATTTACTAAAGGCCTTGAATGAGGCCATGTTACTTGCCAAGATTTTATTTTCATTGGAAATAGCGATGGTCAGCCAAAACATGTATTACTGTTGGATATACTGGTTTGGATAAGAATAGACTATAGCCATCGTGTCTGCAACTCGGTGAGAATTGAAGACAAATACTAGTTCTGTTTATTTGTTTGTTACTTGTTTTACTGGATGTAAAATAATAAAATTTGTGAAGCAGTATGTTTATTCAAAAGAATTGTAAGCAACTTCTCTACTATAAGCAATGCATGTGAAAGCAGTATAGCTCTTCAGTTACAGTGGCTCCACACCTTTTCCATATCAAAAATTATTGGTAGTTTGTAATTTCTCATCTTCAGTCCAGTTTTGCTACAGTTACCTGTTTCCATTGCTGGTAGCCCTCCCTTCTTTCATTGTGTAGAGTTTCTCCACCAAGTACAGTAGCTTTTCAGCAGTGCTTCAGGGAGTTCAAAGGTGAACTCTGGGACACAGCTTTTGCTATCGAACCTGATGGAGCTGTCAGTTGCATTGTTTGTCCAGTACTTTCTATTCTAAATGCTTACTGTTGTCTAACTGATGCTTGGAACTGAAAACTTCCATGTCCATTGTCATCATGAAGGAGCTCTTCCAGTGGCTAAAGAAAATATAAACTGCTTTGCTTATGATTTTTTCTTTTCTTTCAATATTTTTTTTTTCCCTGCTGTATTTACTTTTGTTGTCACAAAAACAGAAAAAAAGAGGCAGGAAAGGAGAAGGATTTGTTTGACTGATGAGTGTTTGGCTATTGATCTCTGTCTAGTTTGCTTTAGGAATACAGCAGAGCTAGAACTTACATTCTAGCAGCTACTCAGGTTTGCCTCCACATTTGCTGTTGGATGTTTGGCTACTGCACATTGGACTAAGCTGAAATATCTGAAAGAGGAGTAGGGAATTTCTCCCTCTGTGCCATCAGTGCCTTGACAGTTTGCTGGCTGCAGGTGATTCCTGTCTAAAGGAGACAGAAAAGAAACTTGTGAGATGTAAAGAGAAGGTTGAAGAAAGCTGAAAAGGAAGAGCATTGAAGTTGGGACTAGCTGTTGTTCAGTGGAAACTGAGGAAAGTAGGACTGTCTGGAGAAGGAAATTGGATCAGTTTGGAAATGACTTAGCATTTGGGGGGAGATAGAGCAGAAATGTTAGCTTTGACAGGGAGCTATTTTGAGCCTGGCAGGACTGACAGACTGAGATGTATGGCAAAGGACATGATGGTCTGTGCTTAGTTTGTCAGCTCAAGTGGCAGGGATGTGCGTGATGGGTTTGAATGCGGCAACCTGGGTAGATACCATGTGTCGCTACAGTGCTAACTAATGGAATTCCTGTGTTTTTTGATTTTGGGAAAATAAATTAGAATACTGCATACAAAATGCAATAGAAAACATTGCCATCAATGCATTGTCAAGCACTCATAAGGTCAGGTAGGAAATGGCAAATTTCTGTTTGTCTTGACATCCTCAGTAAAGACCGTATGTATGGTGATATAATCCTACATTACATAAATCAGTATTCTTGTGTATAATACTTTTAATGTTTTTTATAACCTAACTACATATTTGCTGTATCTTCATTGTCAAATACCTATCTTTCTACCTCATGATTATGTATCCAAGACTGACCTCTGATTATAAATAATGAAACACAAAGTTCATTCTAGCATCTAACGTGTCTTGGCTCATCTTGGCACATAAAGCATCTTGCTGTAAACTTCCAGTTCTTGGCCTGTAATTGTTCCTGTGACTCCTTACCTGAAAGACTGTTTTTTCTTAATTATTATTACTGATTTTGTGTCCTTTCATATGACCTAGATCTTTTAGAGTTCTTCACAATGTGTAAATTTTCTGGAGAAGTGTGTTTTCTGTTCATGCTGGTTTTGTGAAGGCTGTTTTTCTTGTGCTAAAAGTAGAGCTGTAATCTGAGGAGTGGCAATGTAAAAGTGGCATCGTGAGATTGAACACATCTGCTTTTGTGTTCTCACAATCATCCATTAATTTAATTTGAAAATGAATATTCACTACTTCATATCTTTCTTGGTGGTGTTGACTGTTTTTTTTTTTTTGAGGTAGAAAAGGATGAACTCAGTTGAGGTCTGCAGAGTATGTTTTTTGTATGATAGTCTGCTCTGGTCATGGTCATGCATTCTTTGTAGGAGTAATTGTCTTATGGTATGCCAGCATCTGGTCGTTAGGACCAGTCTGAAAAATGTCACTGACAAGGAAACAGTGGAAATAAACCACCATGGCTGACTTTGCACTGGAGCATATTTGGTATTTAAAGAAATTGTAAAGATTGTAGTGTTTAAACTCTCATGTGCCCAGAAGGAGTGTGCTCCAGCTCCAGAAAGGAGGCTTTGTACATGTGGCACCTGTGGAAGGAGAATAGCAGTAGGAAAGGAATGAGGGTTATGCAGGAACAGGTGAGAGTTTAGCCTTCGGGAGCACTGGAAAGCTAGTTTGCAGTTTTCACTGTGGTTCTCTTCATCTTAATTGTTTTGTGAGAGCTGATCTTTCTTCCTCTTCATCCTCTTCAGCTCCTTGTCTTAGAAACCCTTCACTCGTGCAGACAGCATGATTATGATATTACTGTTGTGATGTGTTAGGCCAACTCTGATTTTCACAGCGTGATGAGATATGCAGTTTATTTTCTGAGTAGGTGGCCTCACCAATATTACCAATGAACTGTATGGAGCTACAGTAATATCTGGGAATGGGCTAGTAAGGCATAGGTCCTGAATTATGTTCAGTCTAAATGGACGTGGAGGAGGGGGGCTTGGAGTTGGTGATTCTTGAGGTTCATTCAGTTTATCCAGGAGGAACTTAGTGATGTTTAGGGTATCTGGAGATTGGAGGCAGGATGAGAGGGAATAAGCAGTGAAAAAGTCACTCTTGACATCTTGAATTGTTTTCCTACCACGTCCTGTGCAAAGCTTAGTATGTGGCAGCAGTCTTCAGTAAATAAGATCTGGTTGCAGGATTTAAATAAAAAACATTTTTAACTGCACCATACAAAAAGCATGTTATTGAAAGTATCAACAGTGCCATATTTTCATAAATGTTTTCAGCTTTAGATTTTGGAAGAAGAATGGATGTTCTGTGCTGCCAGAATTTTATTCTGTTTGTTTCTTCTGTAAATCGAAAACGATAGTGGGGACTTTGTGCAGCCAAGCACCTCTGGTGAATGGATGTTGGAAGAAAGAATGAGAAGCCACAGTGGTATGGAGGAAGTCATGTGGCTACAGCTATCTGTAGGAAAAATAAACATCCTTTTACCATTTGCCCTCAGAAATGTTTTTGTATCTGGAAAAAATATGGATCTAAGGCAGATAGAATACTGAAAGGAATTAACATCTATACACAAAAGACATTACCTCATATAAATACAGAATTTAGCAAACTGTTTCACCTGAGAGGAAAAATCTGTCATTACAGATGAATCTGGGAATTGAAACAAGTCCATGGAAAGGAATATAGCAATATAGTTGAAAGTTAAGTTTAAATTAAATTTCTTACAGTTCTGTGTACAATCTAAAAACCACTGACAATAATGTGTGGAAGGTAAAAGGAAAAAGAATACGTGAACTTACTGAAACAAAATTGTAAACAGTGTATGGCTGAGCTGAGGACTGTCCCTGGTGATGAAATGTATTCTGTTCTAGATTTTTGTATCTGTGCATTCTTTCTTTTCTATATTTCTCTTTTTCCTTTTCATGAAGTATATATTTTTGCACTCCTGAACTATCCTTGTCTTAAGCTGTCTTTATTTTGTATTTGTCCAATTGAGTGTCAAGAGTAGAGGTGCAAAGAGATGGTTTCAAAATGACAAGATGGGTCATGGCAAGCATGTTATTTAAGCTTGCCACATGAAAGACTTGTTCAGAAGACAAAGATGTGGTTTAAAAATGTGTATTGTTGTAGCTTTTGCCAGCTTCTGCTTCAGCAAGGACATGATTATGTCTCTCCACGTGAGGAATTTTTATCAATAACATAACTTTATGAATGACTTTTTGATGAAAGACTGAGCAGGAGTCATTAATGTTTACTCAGAACAAAAAAAGAGCTTTACTAATGTCAAATCTCACTCAATTTTTCTTTTATTCCAAACACCGTCCATCATTCTGAACACTGATTCCACCGGACTGCCCAGGGTGAATACAGAACAAATTCTTCATGCTGATATGTTTTGAACAAATGCTTTTTAGTTATTTAAAAATATGAAGTATTTATTTATTTATTTATTCAATGAAACAATAGGACACCTAGGTGTCCTGAAAAGAAGTGATGGGAGACTGAGAAACTATTTGGAAAAACTTGGGGCTGTTGAGTCAAAATGAGGATATACACTCTTTGGTTCTTCAAACAAGTGATGCAGAAAAAGAGATTTCTGCATCTTTATGAATCTTAAAATTGCCGACAATATTTGGCATAATTTGACTCAAACCCTATGTATTCTCTTTCATAATGAGCAAAGATGTGAAAAAGATTTTGTCTTTTCCTGTGCAGATTTGAATCAAGGCAAAAAATGCATATTTCAGTATGTAGCAGGTAATAGAGGAGCACTGTTCCATTCCAAATTATTTTTTCCCATGGATGCAGAATATATGAATAGATTTTTTCCATCCCAATGAGTACATTTACTGTTTTTGGCAGGGTATAATCTGCAATTCAGTGGGCAATAAACTAAACCATACTGTGGATAATGCAACCAGTAAAAGAAGGAAACCTGAGTTTTAATTGTAAACTGAGATTTACTTAAAGATCTCTATTTATACCTAACTGATTTTAAACTTTAGCTAACTTTAGCCTTTTTCCCAAGCTCTCTCCAGCTCAAAAAAAAAAAAAGAAAAAGAAAATAAAACATTTTTTGACTATGGAATAGTTATGTTGTTTACATTGGTAATTGATATGTATCAGCTGCTGAAAAAATCCTATCTTAAGAGATTCTGAAAATAAGGATTATGTTGATAGTGATTTCAGCAGTTTTTTTGCCTAATTGTCTTAGATAAAATGACTAACTCATATTAAGCAGGTTTCTGACGTCTTGCGTTTTTCAGGTTACTGTGATCTGAGTGTGAGTTGTTTCAAAGTGTGCATGAAATTAGCCTGTAATAATGAGAATTGTGTTTCATAGATAAGATTATTTTGTAATGAATTATTGAAAGTAGTTATCTTAACTCAGGCTAGTCTGTAAAAGAGGTCAGGTAGTGTTAAACTGAGTACTGAATTTGTGCTAAACTTTAACATTAACGCAATCTTTGCATTGTACAACTAAATATATTCATGGTTTTGACCAAAATATAGATATTGAAAGACAGAAAACAACTAAACTGTTGTTTTTTCAAGCATAGTAATGCATATGCATAGCCAGTTACACTGATTTACAGTGCTTGGGAATAGTTCTATAGTGAGTGCTGAGTGCCTGTACCATTTTCTGCATTTTATGGATTCTGCCTTTTTCATACATGAGAATTGCATATGGCAAGGAATTTTGCATAGAATTGGTTTTCAACATAATTCTGATTTGGGAGAACTGCAGCTTTAGGGGTTACTTGTGTGTTGCTTATTCATGGAAAGATGATGGCTGTCTACATGAGATGAAAACTGTTGGGGTATTTTTCTTAAATCATACATCATGTTTATTTTTAAAGACTCCATTCTTTTGTGGCTAGGATACAAGGGATGAGTAGTGGATTAAAGCACATTATTAATTTGAGTCTTCAGCAGAATGAATGTCATATTTAAGACCAGCTGGTAACCCAGCACCATGCAACCATTCACTCACCTCTACTCTTCCCCTGCTGCCCCTGGTGGGATGGGGAGGAGAGTCAAAAGAATGTAGCCCCCATGGACTGAGATAAGAACAGTCCAATAACTAAAGTATAACATGAAACTGCTACTACTCATAATAATGATAAGGGAAACGGCAATGGAAGAGAATATGAAACTAAAAATGGAAAGGCAAATAACCAATAAATAAAAGTGATGCACAATACAGTTGCTCACCAGAAAACTGATACCCAGCCTGACCTGAGCAGCAATCGATCCCTTGTGAGTGACTTCCCTCAGTTTAAATACTGGGCATGATGTGCTGTGTATGGAGTACCCCTTTGGCTAGTTTAGGTCAGGTGTCCTGTCTCTGCTTCCTCCCCAGCTTCTTGTGCCCCACCTCACTGGCAAAGCATGAGACTGGAAAGCCCTTGACTGGGGTAAGTGCTACTTAGCAATAACTAGAAAACAGTGTGTTATCAGCATTATTCTCTGTCTGAAGCTGAAACACAGCACTGCGCCAGCTACTAGGAAGGAGAAAAATAACTGCTACAGCAGAACTCAGGAAAATAAATTAGAATTTGTAGTGGACAAAAAAATCTATGAGGAATGTCCCTATTCTTGCATTGTTTGGAAGTCATTTTACACTAGATGAAACAAATCACAACAGAAATTCTGTGCTTTTTAAATGAAAGCAAAACAGCAAAGGCTGATTGACTTGAGAAGACAGTGGAGGCAAACCAAATTTTATCTAACGAAACCTGATTTTGATTAAATGAGACAAATTGTGAATTCATCTAGATTTCTGCATATGAACAAAATTCACATATCTGCTTTCATAATTTGTGTCTGTGTATGTCAGTTAAGTTATAACTGGGATAACGATGACATTTTTGCAGTTAAAATGCAGATAAAGGCAGCCTTCAAAGAAAAAGCTAATTGAAGTTTGTGAAGTTAAATCTTAATATTTTGTGTGGTTCAAGATGACACAGAGAACATATCATTCAAGGTCATTAAAACTGAGTGCAGACTTAAAACACTCAGTCGTTTTTTTATGCCATACTTACCATTTTTTTGTCTTACATTTTTGTATTTAAGGATTTTAAAATATTTTTTATGAGATTGAAGAGTTCTGTTCTTGAAGTGACCCCTTGTTTTTTAAAAGTTGAGTCTTAGAAACTGGAGCGCTGCTTGGTCTTGGCAAAATGGTGATTAATTATTCTCCATTTTAAGATTGTTAGCAGTTTCATATAGAACAGTTTGTGTTGTTTTTGGAAGTGACTAACAACTATCTAAAACTTTCATTTGGCAAATAACTGCTTTTATTTTTTCATCTGGCAAGGCTCATGAGCACTTAACTTACACTTTCAAAAGTTTAGTCTCATAATTTGACTTTAAATGCTGCTAGTCTGATAAATGGTACCTCTATCTGCCTTTATGTCATTATGAAGGTATTCAGATACTATTCAGAAAAGCCACTGGAGCTGGTCCACTGGTCCATCCTTGTAAAATTGTTGATAGTAAGGAGATTCTATCTGCAGTTATGTTGTAAAGTCTGCTAATCTGTCTTCTTAAATTAAGAAGCTGAGGATTGTGGCATCCACAGAAGATTTGGATGCTGAGTTAAGATGTGCATAGAGTATAATTTTCAAAATGTTGTCTTACAATGGGTATGAGCAGAAAGCAGAGCTTGCAGATCTGTTACAGCATCATGCAGATATTCAGAAACCTCCCTCCAAATGGTCGTTCATCTGCCCATTGCTTATAGCCCATTAGAGACCTATTCGTAGTCTTCACGTTGAATTTGGAGCTTGCCTGCCACGCTGCAGCTACAGTGTATGTGTTGCAAATAAGCTTGCTTAGAAACTCAGCGGGGTTTTTAGAGAGGAGAAGGATTGTGATAATTTTTCTAGTTAGTTAGGTGTGATGACGTTCCTCTAGGAAGTGATCAGCTTTGCTTCCAACCCAATAGGTATCTGAGCCTACAGCTGAGTGGCCTAATCCAGACTGTGATGGGGGTCTTGGCAGTCATTTTGCTGAAGTTGTACCATGGCATAGGCAATAACAGAGGATCCATGGGCCAGGAGGGAGCAGGACTCTCTATCTGAGTCCTGTGTTTATCATGCAGTAGGGTCAGGGTGGATGCATTCTGGCTGCTGCTCCAGAGGTTATTTGTATGTCTAAGGATGATGAAAAAATAAGATTAAACTCATTATTAGCCTTACAGCCAACATGAGTTTAACTTGACTTGTGATCCAATATTATTTTTTTTAACTCAGTTTGACTTTCAGCTGTAGGAAGTTTTACCATCTTAAAAAAACCCCTGTGGGTAGCATTAGTCAAATACTGTGCTATACTGGATGTTAATATCCTAGGATTTAAATATAAGCTTGGGGAAGCTGAGTCTGACATATTTTGAATGTTTGCACAGAGCATATTATAGCGGCATCTTCATCTTGCAAAGAGATGGTTTCAAATTGTTAAAAGGAAGTGAAATGTGTAGTTACTTCTGGGGCTTTAGAATAAGCATCCATGTATGTAAGATTAGGCGCTTCCCGCCCCCAGGGTTTGCAGTTTTGTATTACAGATTATCGTTATTGCGTACACTTTTCTGATGAGATTGAGAAATTCCTTTAGCTGTAGTATAAAGATGCCAAAACACATTTGCCACAGACCTGAAGGCAAATATAATTCTTACAAAGGCAGCCTCAGGCTTTGGAGGTTTTTTTCATTTTTTGCTGAAAGGCAGGCTCAAACTTGCCATGAGATCATCAAAGAGATAGAAAGGCTAAAAGCTCTTCAAAGCTAGGCCTTAGGCCCTAATATAAATGAATTCTCTGGTGATGGTTTATGTATGTAAAAAAAGAGAATAATATTTACAAAAATGCCATTTAAATGGGACCTTACCCAACTTAACATTAAATTTTTAATTTCACCTATTCTTTTGAATTCAACATAAAACCATCATAATATAACTTTTATTTAGACTTCAGAAGGCAAGGAATGAACATGCTATTTTCTCTCTGTAAGTCAGGTTTCAGAGAGGTTATCTTGCTTTTTTCATGCTGAATAGTTACTACCAGTAATTCTAAATAGACACTGAAATTAATTTGCATTACAAGTAACTGCACTGTTATTCTAATTCTATGCTGCACATTAACCCAGTCACTTACTAATTATAGTTTAGTATAAGGTCCTAAATGAAAGATTGCTTTATGTTCTGATCTCCTCCCACTTTGTGCTTTCTTATTTTTAAGCTATATTAACAGTAAGATTTATTTAAGAGATAGCAAAATGTTCTAGAAAAAAAACCATCTTCAGTGCTGTAAGTAGGGTATTATAAGTTAAGAGTTAGTTTATGCTGCAAATGACGTAACAGAAATATCACTGAAAAAAAGCCAGGAAAAATCCTGCTGAGAATGAAAATCCTGCTGTCTGATATCAGCATTAAAGCTGCAGGGCTGGAAGTCAAGAAATCTTGATTCATCACAGGTTTCCTTTCTTACTGCGGAGATGCTGCTTTACTTCATGGCCTCTTGTTCTCCAGCCTGTAAAACAGAACTATAGGAGGATCATATATCTTCAAGTATATAGCAAGGAGCAATGCTGTAGTTTGTTATCCCGGTCTGAATTCTCTTTCCAAAATTCCAGATGTTCAAAGGAGATTTCAGACCACTTTTTCTCCAAATCAAGCCTTCTGCACCTCCCAGACCTCCCAGACCTCTAACTCTATATTTAGAAAATTCTTCAAAATCTCATCCACAAGAGGCTCTATGAGTATAAAGTAGTTATTGTTCTTTAATGTTATTAAAAACAGCAAACCATTATACCCAAAGGTGGTGTTTCTGGATAATTTGTAGTGTACAAAACATTGTTATATTATTTCTTTTGCCTTTTTCCTCTCAAAAAGTTCTTACTGCGTTATTTCATGTGGTACAGGCATTAGTCTTTCTTGATTTGAAGAACTGTAATTCAGTGTGCTTTTAATGTGGTAATTTAGATGTACTGTGTTATATGAAGAGCACTGTAGGGCTAATATTTTATTATTAATTTGTAGGAAGTGTATTTTCCTAAACTGAGAACTGATATTTGACTAAGTATTATGATGGTACTTTGTAGACTTGAGAAGAATGCTCTTCTAGAACTACTGGAATCAAGGTAAGTGCAAGTTTAAATTCCACTGATAATCACTAGAATTGCCTGTTTTCAAGGGTAACCAGGTCCCAGGAATGACTATGAAGTAGCCAGACCAACAAATGCCAATTTTGTGTCCACTGTTGTTTTAAAAAGAACAGTTCAGGCTAGAAGTAAGATCATGCTCTAATGTGAGAGCAGATTATATAACTGATAGAGCAGAAATGTTGTATGTATTTTTCCTTATTTGTTTGTGAATAATGGAGAAAAATGGAGACAATTTAAAAATCAGACATTTTCCTGCTATAATCTGCGCTGATTCTTTATGAAATGCTAGATCAGGTTTTATTTGATCCAGGCAAGAGAGTTTTCCATGGGAGTAAAAAATTCTTAAGTTGGAATTTTGCAGCTAAACTGTGGAGCACTCCTAAAATAGAAAGTAAAGCTTTATGTAACATGATTTAAAAGAGTAAAAAAATTGGATCATTAATAATTTTAATATGTTTCAGATATTCAATTACATCCTTTAAAAATATGATGTGTGTTTCTTTGAATATAAAAATATGTTACTAAATGCAAGTTGACATTTCTAAATTAGGTTCTTGCCACTTCATCAATGATATAAGCAGAAATGTATTTTTCAGTGGATGATGGAAGACGATGTTTTTATCATCTTGTCGCTGTTGTCATGGAAACTTCTGTATATCATTGTTAAGCACAGTGTACATAAAGATCGAACATCCCTGTGACGACTTATTGCTAGCTATTGTATTTTTAGTGTATTTTCTTCAACAGTGTAGTCAGTGCTTAAGAACTTGTAAGTTGGTTTCCTGAATTACAACAACGAACTCAATTACAGGATTAGGCTGTCGGGAGAGCCCTCAGTATAGGGTTCTTTGTTACAAGGCTCTTTTCAATAGAGGGTTATTAACAGTCGTATTTCCAAATCCATTGTAGCCTGTTATAAGCACTTCAAAAATAATATTTACTCTATTCAAGTAGACACAGCAGCTTTTAGGAAAAGAATGAGCTATCAGTCATTATAAACTCTCTGTCTTGAAAATTATGGGTATTTTCTGAATATGCATTTTATATATAAATATATAGTTTATAATAATTTATATAGTTAATGTATTTTTTATTAAGCCACATATTTAACATATTTTTATTTTTGTAATATATATTAAGCTTATTTGAATACATTAGTACTATAAATTAGTGTATTCAGATAAATTTGATACAAGATAGTGTATCAAATACACTTAGTATTAATTAATGGTATGGCTCTTGTGTATTGCTGTGTTAACCTGTCATATACAGGATGCTAGGCTAAGAGAGAAGCTTGGCTTCTCTTTAAATCTGTGTCCAGATTTAAACCTGGACACAAAATGTGTCTAACTTGCTTTCTTGTTTAAATCTTATGATGGGAATTTTTTTCTCCAAATGAGAACTATTTAAGAATCATTAATTTTAAGCACAAGAGTATTGTAGGTTTTCATAGTTATGTGTTTATTTTTGTCTTTTTATGTCTGAGGATAGTTAAAAATATGCCTTCTCCATCAATTATTTATGATTTCAGTAGCAGTTGTCTTGACAATCATTTGTCTTGATAAAAAAATGAATTTACTTCAATAAATTTTTCATCACTAAACAAGTGACTTCTGTTATTTCAAATTTGCTAATTAAATTTCTTTTATTTCTTTTTTTTTTTTTTTTTTTTTATCCTGGTCTGTTTGGTTTCATCTTTTGGGGTGTTTTCTGAAGATTATTCTAAAATTTAGAAGATACAATTTTAAGTAACTGTCAATTGAAGAACTTGGTTTTTGATTTAGCATTTGCTTTCTGTACCAGTCTGATGTAAATTTAAGTTACTTGAGGCTCGGTAACATGAAATGTTCCAGAATAGTGAAGTAGTAAAAGTTGTTTTAAAGGTGTTTGTTACTTATGGTATTGCTCCCTACAGAGAGAGTACGACTGACGTTCAGTATCAGGTCTGTCAAAACACAGGAAGTGCAGAAATATGAAGGGAAAACAATTCAATTAAATACAAGTAAAATGAACCACTGCGTTTTAGTTTCTAGAAATGTGCATTTATTAAATAACTGAAGTTATACACTGGTGGATGTAATTACAACTAAAATCAAATGTATAGGAAAAGTCCAATTTTCTCTTCCTGCTCCAGGAGATTGTCAGTTCAGGCACTTGAATTCATATTAATGCCACAAGAAAAATTCCTGGCAAGTAAACATGCACAGCCTGATATAGCTAAGAAAATAAGCACACAAATCTGTATATAAGACAAATATATCTATTTTTTCGGATTACAGTGAACTGTATATGAATATATAGTCACTGAAAAGAGAGAGTATCTAGCTTTTTAGGATTTGTAGAGCAAAACTAAAAGTTATTTATTACTGGCTTCATACCTTTCACCTACAATCATTGATAATTTTAGCTGGATTTATAGCAGGATAAAATTTCCAAATTCTTATTATATAGTCCTGGCTCTTTCTAGATTTTTCTAAATTCCATAGGATTTAGTTTTGGATAAAATTGAATTTTTGTGAATGGAAAACTTTGATTTATTATCAAAAATTTTCTGCATTTGAGGAGTCCTAAGACAAAAGCTGTAATGTCCCTCATGAATCCTTTTTCTGATTAATGCAATTTTGCTTTTAGGGATAACTTACACAGTAACCCAGTAACCTGCTAATTTAATTTTCTAGCCATCTTTTGTAGAACAGCCTTATGAAATCTAAGTCACAAGTTGCAGGGAAGAGGGATAGCTTGAATGTGTACTGCTCTTCACCAGCTATAGGCGACTAGCAGGTCTCTTGACTACAAATGTACATGTCTAGCATGGAGGCTCTAGTTTTGTAGGCATTAGTAAATATCTTGATTATGTGTTGATGTAATGGCTTAGTAAGAGGTGGGGAATGATGGAGAGCCTCAGCTGCTATGCGCCAGGGCTGTTAGATCTAGTTGAGCACTTGAGTAAAGAGAAAGGAGGTTTATTACACTTGGCAGGATAGGGAAATGCCACAGTCAAGTGGATGAAACAGTTGCAGAGCAGTAAACATAGCATCTCAGCTCTTGGTCCATCAACTTGTGAAGAGAACTGTAGGAATAATAGATTTTTTTTTAGGTTCCTAATTACACTGGAAATACTGGGGTGTGTATGGAAACACCAAATTCCTCTGTGGCTGAGAATTTAATTCTTTGTCAAATGAAAAAAGTTGAAAAAAAAAAAGAATTGGTGAAACTGTATAATCCCATTATGCTGTTTAAGGAATACCATCCATAAGGGTTAGAAACTATTGTGCAAATGTAGTAGACAAATATGAATATTGTCAGAAAAATAAATATGAGTGCTTTTTGGTTGGTTGGTTGGTTTTGTTTATTCTCCTGAATACATTAATATGTGAAAAAGCTTTCGACTGCTTTACTTCAATGTATTGTTGCTGATCACAGCTAAGGATACATCCGTGTGGCACACTCTTTCGCTCTGATAAGTACTCCCACTTCTGAATGGGTTCATTTCTTAGGATAATTAGATATGTGTGAGTTTATTAACTTATGCAGTGTCATGGTGGCATAGCTACACTGCTTCTGACAACTAGGTTAGATTGGGTATTATTACTTGTAACTAGTTGTACCATACAGACCTCTTAAATGCTCTGTCATCAAGATCCAGATGGACTAGACAAAGCCTCTGTGTGTTTGCAAAAAGTGTCGCTATTAATGTATTTATTAGGCATTGAAAATTAATTTTCTGGGATTCAGAAATCCTATTGTATTCATGTTTAAAAATACCACTGCCACTCTGCTTTCCACTGCCACTCTCTGCTTTACCAAACCCTTATACAAAATAACTCCCATTGAATGAAAATCTTAGCTTAGAACCATGAGATATTTGCAGGTTTTGAAGTACGGTTGATAAAGGCTGTGTTAATGATCTGACAGATACAAGCCTTTTCTCTAAATAGAGCCATCTCTTGAATTTCTTTTGTTGACGTTAATTGGTATTTCATGTTCAGGGGAGGTTAAAATTGGCAGGCTGGGATCCCTTGCTTTCTTTCTGTTTGTTGATTGTGGTACTGATAGCTTAACTATGAACTTCCTTGTGCAGGGCTGCTGGTAACTTCCAGTCTGATAGGTGAATATTTCTAGTACGGAGAAGTAATTGAATCGCAGTGCTTACAAATGCTTTGTGTGCTTTTCAAAAGAGACCACCAGCTGTGTCATGTTGAATGATTTGTACTTATTTCAGTGATGTGTGTCTGTCCACTGAGAGCAGAAAATAATACTTTCATTTCTGGGATATCTGTGGACTGATTTTTAACTCATTGGAAGCAGAGTAGTTAAAGCACTAAAGCTCTACCTCTAATCTTCCTAGGTTTTCAGTTCAGAATCGAAAGGAGTATATTCATTATACCACTCACTGTAATGTGTACAGATTTTCCAGCTGAAATACCTCAGTCCTTAGCTTGCAACTTATGCTCAAGTACTCCATAACAAACTCTACAATTAAATAGTTTTGAGATTGTGATGTTTCTTGTACCTTTTCTAGGATAAGCACAGTTTCTGCTGCTCTGTGTAGTGATGAAGTTCTTTCAGCTCAGCAATACATGTGGATATTGCAGATCTCAGAAGGCTTTTGGAGGTTATGCCAAAAAAGTCCAGTGTTATTGTTTGTTCAGAGCAGAACTAAGCGTCTTTGCTAAATTGTTACATGTATCAGGGCCAAAATGAGATGAAGCCTTTTAACTTTCTGGGCTAACATCTCCCAAATGTATTTCTTTAAAGACTGATAAAGGGACAAGGAGATGGTGGGTCTTTGGACAGATGTGGACACAGCTGTGTGTGATCAAAGCAGGAAAGCTGTATGACTGTGTGCCTGAACCATTTGCATGCTGGGCCAACTTGTACTCATGGGGGCTTAGGCTCCTTTGTACCCCATGTTTTTTCACCTTATGACTCAGCAGATATGCATTTAGACCAACTACTTGAGTAATGTACTGTGCCAAAAAATAGTACATTGACACAATTAAATGATGTCTGTAAGTATGGGGAAATTCAGCTGTCGTCTTTTATAGGACAAACCATGTAGTTTGCTTCTACAAGGCTTGTCTTCTCTGTCAATAAATTCATACACAGTGAAAGTTGTGTTCTGCAGATACTGTGCTTCTGTGAACAATCTAGACAACATACAGTTGTTTTAATTTTGTTGTAGCTTCAAGTCCTCATTCTTAGGTTTAAATTTGAGCTGAGATGTGAAATAGAGTGGCTATGCAGCATTTCCTCACAAACTTTTAATGAGTTCATACTGCATAATTCCCTGAAGAACAGATTTCTCCCCTTTGTGTGCACAGTAAGATACCCATAATGCAATAACAAATTATAAATAATAAATTTTTCCAGGTGCTATGCAAATATTATGTATACACAGCTTACCACTCCATTAGTGTTTTCTTATAATTCTGTGCAGTTGGATTTTATTTAATCTGTGCTATTTCAGGCCACAACAAATGGCTATGGTTATTCCATTATATACAGTGGAAAATGGTTCCAAGTGTCAGTTAGGAGGTTTCCGTAAAAGTGCAGGTTTTGCAGGTGAAAAGTAATCTTTAATACAATGTACCTAATAATGTTTTGGAAGATGTAAAACTCCTCATTTTAACTATGTCCTTATTCAGATTAGATTTGGTATTTTTAGAATGGTTTTAAAGATATTTGTGAACCTATACAAACCTTTGCAATGTGAAACATGCCTGAAGATCCTAGATTATTTATTACCTCTCATGGAAGTAACCTAAGCTTGTTCTTGACCTGCAGGGTACTAGTAGAATCATAATGCACTTCTAAACCATGCAGCTCTTAAATGGTTGTAACAAATTCTTCCCTGAATTGCATCTGGATATATTTAATTTTGAGGTTTGCTTTATTGCACAGTGAATGTTATCTGACAGTATTCAGTGTCTTGAGGGTGAAGAAAGGGGAGGCAGGTTTGTGTGTCATATAGTCTCTTACTGCATCTGTTATGTGAAAAGTGCGATTTTAAATACCTGGTGTATAGTTAGTTGATATTGTGATATTTTTTCCCTTATTCCCTTTGTGCATAGTATTATATATTTTTCTTTAATATAATGAGTTACGAAAGCTTTCTTGAAATCCTTGTTTTTCGGAAGTTACATGGGATATAGCATATTTGAACACTCAGTTATGCCTGATCCAGATCATGCAAAACCAGGAAAAAAATGAATTCATCAAAGCTGTTAAAGATAACAGAACAGAATATAATAGACAGTTTCAGTTGGAAGGGGCTTCTAATGGTCAGCTAATCCAACTGTCTGGCCACTTCTGGGCTGACCAAAAGTGATCATACTGAAAAGAAAGCAGATCTTTTTTATGCAGAAACCATAGCAGGAAAACCACAATTAATATATAAATTTTGGCATGTCCAGCTGCTGAAAACCCACTGGATATAATGTAAGCATATTAAAAAGCTGAATGCCTCCTTTTTCCTATCAAACACAAATAGTTTTGACTTTGGTATTTTGATTGTATTTGCCTTGTGGTGCAAACAGTAGCAGAAGATTTCCCGGTATTCAGCGGGCTTTGCAGTTACTGGTAGCTATTCTCTACTCTTTTAAATATTTTTTGATGTCCCTACTTGAAAAAATATATTAAATGTAGGATGGAAAGGGAAATTAACTGTGTTGGAAGAATATAGTTTTTGCAATATTATCACAAGAATTCCCAAATGAAGCCTTGGTGCTGTATTTCTGTCTGGCACATTTGTAAGTACTCTGTCTCCTTAATATGTGGTCTTTGAAGTCATAGATGAATCTGTTGTTTAGGAATATATTTGCTGTGGCCATAGTCTTCCAAAATTACCTGTAAATATGAGTACCCATCTTACAAGACTGAGCCGTTTGTTTCTCAGGGATGAAAGCTCCAAAAGTAGTCAGCGTAAATCACAGGTAATTCTCACCTGTATAAACCAGGCTTCTAAGGGTCAACCGGAGCTTCAGCAATGCCAGTCAAAATCTGAACTTTAGGAGCTTATATCTGATACTGTGGAATGGAAAGTCATGACACTTTCTGTACTATTAGTGTATAAAGAATCCTCTCTTTTGTTCATTATAGACTGAAAGCACTTTGTACCTGTGATCTTAAGAATTTTTTTAAATTTTCAGACCTTAGTTAAATCAAATGCTGTATTTTTCCTCTTCTTTGAAATGTTTCCTTTCCTAAGGAAATGTGTGCTTTTAAATGAGCTCTAAGGACATTGTGTTTGGGCACAAGTACTTAAAAATCTTTGAAGAGGTGTTTTAAGAGAACACAGTCCTTAAATCTTTGCCTAATTGCAAGGCTCTCTTGTGGTGAATCACTTTCCAAGATGAAGTTCAAATAATTACCTCTATAAAATGCAAATTATTTCAGATAAAGTTGGGGGGAGGGGGGGGAAGTTAAAATGCTGGTTGCTCTAATTCGTCCTCTAATACTTTCTTGTTTTACAGAAGCAATCACTGTGAAACTATATCCATCGACATATGGATATCTTTCAGTTTCTTTGCAGCTGGAGTGAGTGACTTCATACTGAAAAAGGTTGGTTTTGAGTCTACAGACCGTGACGATTTTTAACAGTGAAGGAACATACATGTTTGTTTAAATACATGGCAGTGTGTACTCAGAAGTATACAAGCATGTTTGTATCTATCTGTGCACAGTTTTAACCTGCAGCTGACAAGATATGGAAAGTATTTAAGGAATTTTTTAAGCTTTGTGAAAAAGGAGTGCTTCCTGAAAAATGTACTAGTGATTACATCTACTGGAACATGAGAATGGTGTGCTTTTTAAATGAAAAACTCCCAAATAAAATAAAGTTTTGTGTTAAGTGGTTTTGGGGTCATTGATGCTTTGAATCAGTTTTCCCATAAGGTTAGAGTCAATGCTTTAAGCCTGTTAATTTTGCTAAATTACATTATGAATTAACTGCACCACTGTATTTTAATTGTGTTCATAGTCATTTTAAAAATAGTTGACTGAGATAGGTCATTTAATTATATTTCATCTGTAAGAAAGCATTAGCTCTGATAGCTAGCAAGGCCATCTGTAATGTCTTTCAGTTCACTCACACTGAATTGTTCAGATAAGACTGTCAAGTGCTGCCTAAATAAGGAGGGAGCCTTGGTAGAGTTAAGTGGGAGACACAAATGAAGCATTGATTCCAGCCACACTGTAGGGTCTGAGCCACTTCCTGCAGCTCTGAACCTTGTTAGGATTTTTGTTGTTTTCTACAAAGTATTAAAATGCAAGTATCTGTCATTCAGGATCTCAGGGAGGATGAAAATGGGGATGGGGAAGAAGAAGAAAAGGTGAGTTAAAATCCCAATAGCTTTGGAAAGTACTTAGTTCCTTCAATTTTTACCTTTCTGGGACAATAAACCCGGAATGATTACCTTTCTCTTACAGGTCTTCCTCAAACCTGTTATTGAGGACAGAAATATGGAACTGGCCCGAAAATGCAGTGAAATAATTAGTGATGTAAGTGATAGTGATTGTTTGCATCCTTACGTTTGCATTTCTCTTTTCAAGTGGGTTTATATTTGTGATAGACAATTTTTTTTTAGATGTGTGCAGTGCAACATGTGCCCATCCGAGGCTCAAAATCTAAAAGGACACAAAATAATAGAAAAGCACAGCCTCTTCTGGTATCTGAAACTATCAGCTCTGGAAGAATGAACTTTTCAGAGCACTTGGATGGTATAAAGCAAAAGTACTAGGAAAAAGAGTTGTCAAAAAAGTGGGTCTCATGGAGGGTGTCTCACATGAGAACACCTTAGCTCATTTAATCAGGAAAATGCAATATTTTTTCTGTTTATAGCCTATTTCTGTGAAGTTTGAACAGAACTGGGTGCCAGTGTACATAGCTGCAAGGAGGGAGGATAAAAATAAAACAGATGCATTTTGAGTGTTATCTGTTGGTTTGTGGTGACAGATGCTTGCAACTGCTTAGCATTTTATTATTGACTTGCACTTCCAGGAAGAACCCACAGAAATTTTAAAATATCTTTAAAATTATTGAGCTAGCAAATTCTTGACTTAGTTAGTATAGATTTTTAAGACAGTTGATCAGATGTAGACATTATATAGACTGGATCCAAGACATTTTAAATTGGAGTAGATGCAATTGCTTCAATATAGCAGCATCAGATTTACCCTTGTGGAAGTCTATTTCTGTGTCTCTCTGGAAAGTGTGGCCGAAGAGTAACTTTGTCCCTTCGTGTAAATGACAGTAAAGAGTGTTATTTCTCCTGTGATAATGGTGGCTGGCAGCAGAGGTGACAATACTGAGGAGAGAGTGACTTGCTTTAACAAGTGTTCTAAAGGAACAGAAAAATTTGTTGTTACAATATGATGTTTAGATTTGGGATATTATTGTTTAAGGTGAAAGAGTATGTTGATTTTTCAATAGAACATACAGAATCTATACTTAAGGTATAAATTATTAGGGGTTATGTATCAGAAAAAAATAGGCAACTCAGAAATATGGTACCTGGGATGTGTAGGTCTTATTACTGCTGGCTTGAAAGTGTGAATTGACAAGGTCAAAGATTCCTCTTTGTCCTTGCACTGTCTGGTAATACATTTGTGTAGAGAATGCTAAAAATTTAATATATCCTTAAGGGAAGCTACATCTCTGACCCAAAATACATTTATTACTTCCATGCAACTTTTTTCTAAACATGGTTGCTGTTCTCAAAGGCAAAAAAATTCTTGAAAAATGATGAAGAAATATTTTCTGTAATCAAAACCAAATTATTACTGTGCTGTGTACCCATTATGGGTAGTGCTGGCCATGGCTGTTAATTAAGTGATAAATTAAGTGGTATTTTCTCTGATTTTCTGCCGAGAGCTAAGATGAATAACTAAGTCAAGCAAGTCTCTGAAGCCTATAATATAGGGATTTGGGCTTTTGCTGAAAATTTGTGATCCATTTAGCCTGCAAGTGTGTTAGATTTTCCTTGAGAAACATAAAGCATAATGGCAAAGCATCATTAATGCTTTCAAAGGAGTAGTAATATATAATGGTCCAGACCAATTTAGTTTCAAAGACAAGACTGTTTAAAAATGGTGTTCAGTTCTGGGGCCTTACTCAGCCTCTGCTGAAATTAGTGGGAGTTTCTTCATTGGCTTGAATGGAATACATATATGTATAGGGAGAGAATTTTGTTTCACAGAATTCTTGTTATAATTAAAATTTCTTATGGCCAGTGAAATTGTTTGTGCTGGGGGATGAGTTCCTCACCCTTCACACTTTATTGAGGAGGCCAATAAACTGCAAGGAGTTTGTATTCTTGCCTTTGACTTTTCACTCATTAGCATTCAGAGCACTATGTATTCATCATTTTTAGGTTGAGTTTTTGAACAAACCACTGTGGGTGTATTGTTGGTGTACATCTGTACATTTTGTATGTGCAGTGGTTTTGCGAGGCTTCCAGTTCGGCCTTAAGGTGACCTTGGGACAGCAGCCTGTGTCCTTGCCGACCATGAGATTGGGTGATCGTCCTTTTCTGCCAGTGGAGCTGTCAGCACAGCTCCTCCATCAGAATGCGGTGCCAGGAGTGCTCACGACTGAGATACTGGGGTTGCATTACATTTGCTCTGCATTCTTTGCAGGCTGACTTTAATTTGGCAATGTGTTTCTAAAAAGTGTTACAGCAGCAGCCCTTAGTGCACGCCTAACTGCCAGCCTTGAAGTATACGTAGGGGAAGTTGTGAAGTGTTTATGTGCTCTGGTTCTTGAGGAAATCCCTGTTTTAGTTTGAGGTTGGCAGATGTTTGTTCTGTGGCTGTGATGCTCCGTGGATTGTTTCTCCCTAAAGCCATTTCATTTAATCTCCCTCCATTAGGCAATTTTATTCCACAGATGTTTTCAAAACTGTCATATGTGTTTGATTTATGAATTACCTTCACTTCCAGGCCTTTTCTCTTACATATTGAAATTAATCCTGTCCATTTGCTTGTATTACTTATATTTTGGTATATTTTCATCTCCTTTGTTTTGATTGTGTGGTGTGATGTTGTGAATAGTTAAAAGCATAGAGGGGAATTACTGTATGAGTAAAATGATCATCGACCAATCTATTGTAATCTTTTTTGGTAGGAGGGCAGACACTCTGCCTTCTGAAGATACTGCTAAATTTTGATAATGTATGGTACCAGTGCATCTTTTCTGCTACATCAAGAAGTAGTACAACTTGTCATTTAATCATCGTTGTATGGAGTCCAACTTTGCTTCAGCTTGTCTCTTGGTTATAAAGCAAGAGCCAAAGAGACCTAGAGTGAAGAGTAGAAACAGAGTGCCCTTCCACTCATACCAGTAGGGTTGTGGCCACCTCATTCAGGGTGGAGCTGTTCATCTGAACTCACCATTACTAGTCACAGCCTCTAACACAGGAGGACTTTGAGGTCCAAATTGCTGCAGACTAGCAAAATGCTGTGGGGTGGTAATATCATATGCTTGCCCTGTTCCTAATGCTTTTCTCTAGGTTTCTGTGGCCACAGAAAGAGCATTTGGTATTGTATGGATCTGTGATCTGACACAGCTCTTACTCTTATGAGAGATTATAAATATTGCATTGGAAAGGGATTTCTTAATGGGAAGAAGTTCCCTTTTGGTCCAGCTTAAGATTTAGATAAGAAAGTTCAGACCTTTTGGTGGCTTTTCTAAACTTTAGTGGATCTTTGTGAAATGCAGTTCTTTAATGTACCTTGGCATGGTGACTGTCAACATGGTTATATCATAGATGTTAAGATATTCAGAACAGTTTTTCAAGTGTATTCGTATTAAACTTTCATTAGGATGTGCCTCTGCACACAAAAGAAAGGTGGTTGCTTGGATTAAGCTGTTATCAGAGCCTTTCCTTTAGCCCACAGCCTTCTCCTGTGTTCCCCCATGAGCAATGCCATGGGCAAGATAAATTTGCTTGCTGAGCCAGGAAGCTTCAGCCAAAGGTTTGATGTCCTTGTTTTATAAAGTTGATGAAAAAAATGCAATTTGAAGCTTACTGTTTTGGTGGTTGTCTAGGAATTTTAATCCACTTTTACTAGATAGCTGTGCTGCTGGTCAGAGTAGTTTTATGATGAGTCAGGAAGAAGAAAAGGATCAGGAGAGAGCTATTAAAAATTAGGCCTTTAGTGAGCTATTGGACTTCAAAAGTATAGCAAAAGAGCAGTAGCTGTCTTAGGCCGTAATTTACAACTTTTTCCTATTATTTATTTTTTTCGCAGGGCTTACCAGATCTACTCAACCTAAACAGTGTATTTTGTGATGAGGGAAAAGTCACTTGCAGGCAAAATTTCCTATTCAGTATTTTAGACGTTTGAATATGTAATCCAAAACTTGGGAGAAGAATATTAGCTTTTCTGCCTATTCCTTCTAACCATTGGTTATATCTAGTCGTAGCAAACTTCTTAAGCCTCTTGCTTATGTCATTTACAATCAATATGCTTTTTAAGGGCAGATATCGTGAGTTCTTTATACTTGCAGAATCATAGAGTCATCAAATAGTTTGGATAGGAAGGTCCTATTTCATCTTCCATCTTTCTGATTCCAAGTGATGCATACACTTTTGTAGCAGAATGTAATGTGTTGGGTCAGAGTTTGACCGCACATTTTGTTTCATCTCTAAATTGCTCATTTGAGCCTGCATGCATTTTGTGGCCTCTGTGAGTTACTATAATAAATGTGAATAATAAATGCATAAGGTAGCGTTAGTCCTTTACTGCTATTGGTTATTTTGAATGCGTGACTTCTACAGCAGAATAGCTTGATTATTTATTTTAGTTGTGTCCTGTCTCCCCTCCCCTAGTTAAGAGATGCCTTAGGAAGCTTGTATGTTTGATTTTTTAAAGTAATTATTGCTCTGTAATTAAAATGGATGTAATTACAGTAATCTCTAAGATATCTATGTGTGATTTATCTAAGTTGTGAGCAGCAAGACTCTCCATTTCCTCTACTATTCTCAGCTTTATGGCAGTTTCTACTGGGAACAACAGCAGAACTAACCAGTAGAAAGTCAGCTCTGTATATTTCCCATGTCCCTTCTCAGCCATGAATGAACATAAATCTATGAAACCTTTGTTTTTAAGCTGTTTGTGTGCACATACTTACATACACTTGCAAGTACATGCAAGATGAACAATAAGTGCCTGCTCATGTTATATATGAAACTGCCCTTTTTGTGTATTGCTCTGTGATTACCTAGGAGTATGGTGTCAGATACATGTTATACAAACCATTTGATTTGTGGGTCCCTCTGTAAAATCATGATACGCAGTAATTTTACATCCACTGTTCACCAAGCACATTTTTCTGAATAGACTGTAATCCACAAAAGCAGACAATATAATTTGGTAATGAAATGGAGATTCCTCCAGTAGTCCAAATGTGGATGGGTTCAATAGTACCCAAAATTGTTTCCTGTTTAAGGATTATGTAGTCAACATTTTGAGATGAATTTGGCATTGTCTAATCCATTCTGTGGTGGACAAAATGTTTGCATCAGAAAATACAGGAGCTGATTCTGTGTAGGCTGCCATATTTTGCATGAATTTTCCAAGTCCCTCTAGAGGAGCATAGACTAGAACTTGTGATATCCATTAAGGATTAAGAGAAAGAGGAAATTAAGACTGCATATTTCTGTAATGCTCAGATGCAGATCATATTGCTTCTGTCAGTGCTTCTCAGCAAGTCTAAAGTGCATAAATGCAAGCTGCTGTTGTCTAGAATGTGAAAATGAGGTTAGAGCAGATAATAGCCATGAAAGCTTAATACTAAATAATTCAATTTGCATTGAGCTAAATTATTCTATTTACAAAGAAAGAAATGTCACTAAAAATGTTGAAGGCTATCCATGTAAAGTGTCTATCTTAGAAATTTATTTAGTCCATCTCATTTTAATTCACTCTCTTTCTTCAGCAGTCTTGCATAATAAAGACACTACACATTCACTGTGTCCATAGATTTTATCCTTCTTGCAGTCTCACTAATAGAAACAGTAATTGACTTAATGAGCAATCATGTGATTATTATACCTGCCCATATCATTGGCCCCATAATAAGAGAAAGGTTGGTTTTTACAAAAAACTCCCCAAAAAACTCACTTCTTTTTTTTTTTCTTTTCCTTCTTGTAAAATATGTTTTGGTGTTTTGCTTCAGAAATGGTTTAATTTGTGCATATGTGCTTTAAAAAATGGTTCAATACAGAATTTGTTTGGTCTCAAATTCTGTTATTACTTGTATGTCATGACTGTTGGGGTGCTTTGTAGGCAATGAGTTGGCAGTGGCCTGAATTTATTCATGTAACTCTTGGATTCATAAAGGGGCATTTGATTGTTACACAGATTTTGTGCTTGCTAGGTCTAATTTAGAAGTTTTGCAACTTTGTCTCTGAGATCAAGGCTCAAGGAGATCACTTATTTGAGTCTCCTTTCTTTAGAGATGCTAGAACATCTGCAACAGTGGTGAAATGTTCTGTAGATGTAAAGAAAAATCTTTTTCATCTTCATTATTAAAGAGTTCTGTGACTTTGACATAGCTCTGGTACTGTGTGTGAGAACTGGGTGTTTCCCTTTATGGCTTAGTTTGATCCAGCCTAAGGTATTTGCAAGCCACCCAACACAGTATCCATAAATCAGGTAATACTACTTATAAAAAATGAATAAAAATAGCCATCATTGTTTATTTTTCTGGGGTTCTAAAGAACAATTAAACTTCTTTTTTCCTTTTCCTCTTTGTAGATACACTATAAAGAAGAGTTTAAAAAATCTAAAGGCAAGTGCATATTTGTACCCGACACCCCGCAGCTAAAACATGTGAAAAGTCTCGGTGCTTTTATTTCTGAGGTAAGACCTAAAAGGATGAAGAATTCTCTTTGCTTTTTATCCTTTCTCAGTTGAATATGGTGGGTTTTAGCAGATGAAGGATGGCTTATTTCAAATAAAAAATTTGTTTAAAGCTGAAGTCACTTAAAGTGCTATAATTAGTGTATAATCTATATGTGAGTAATAATAATTTTGAATTTTGCAACACATTAATTTTTGGATTCCCAAGGTATTTTATTAATGACTCTGAATAGGCAGTCCTACCTACCCCATTTTTTGGATGGATAAACTGAGGAATAGGAAGAGGATTTCTTGTTACTTATTCTGCAGTGATGAAGTTTGCAAATCCTAGCTGTGCATAATTTCCCTAATGTAGAGAATTCACCGCCTGATATCAAAGAGGAGACAAGGAAACTGCTGCCCTGTTATTACCCCTGTCATCCTTCAGGAAGGGACTGGGCCGACATTAGGTCAATGACAATAGAGGTCACCTAAGCTCTAGCATGCATACATGTGCATACCCATGCCAAGTTTTTAGGTCTTCTCATAACGCACACAGAGAACAGTAGTGGCAAAGAAAGAACAGCAGCTTGCAAAATGCCGGAGCAGAGTTTACTGCCAGCTCATAATGTCCCAGTTACAAGTTGTTGTTGGATTACATCTCTGCTTATTTTCCACGTGTTAGAATGCCATCAGGAATTTTACCTGACAGAGAGTTGCTTTTGTTAAGGAACTGCTGGTTCTGAGTGATTTTTCTGTCACTGTGAGTATTGGAAGACTTAAATATTTGTTGCATTATTCTTTTTTCTGCTCCATTTATGATTATGATAAAGAACATCCCAATATCCCTGTCTGTAGTTATGTAATTTGTATACATTCTATATTCTATTTCTGATATACGTCAGTTTGCTGTGTGGCTACATTGCATATAAATGCATCTGATGAATATTTTCCTGTGTTTATCTTCATGTTGTCTGAGAAAGAGTGGTATATCCCAAGGGGCATAAATGTAATGAAATTACCCTTTCTAAGGACAGACTATTGTACTCCACCAAAGCACAATATATAGAGAGTATTTATCAAATCCGTCTGTCTGATTCCAAAGAAAAGCTGCTAATTATTCGTCAAATGTTTGGAGATGCAAAGATATTTAAGAATTTTGAAACCCGTGTGTTTTATGTTATCAGGGTTGAGCACTATGTTCACTTATTGCAGCATTACCTGAAGCCAATGATGTGATGGGTGGTTTATCTTGTAAATTACTGACCTCTAGTGTCCTACAACCTGTTTTTGCAGCACTTGAGCACTGAAATTCTTAGCAGCATTTCGGCAGTGTAAAAGAGTCTTCTGGTTTGGGAAACAGCAATAATATATATAATACTTATGGGGAACCAGTCTCTAATGAAGAGCTGCATATTGCACAGTAAATTAACAACATTGGACAATATCATTTAAGATATCTTTGATATTTATGATTACTTTCACAGCAATACTTGATGTTATTGTTTAATGAATTTGAAAAACTTGGGTCTGAAGCAAAAACCCTCTCAGATTTTGAACTGTTACTCTGGCTTGTCTCATAAAACCCTCTTGTAAGGAATTGCTAGTACTGAACACTGAAGGAAATACAGGATGAAGAAAAATTAATTGAAAAATTAGTCTGTAATATGAAAAGATGAAGTGGGAATGATGGCAGACATGCTAAGTTCAATGTGTCTGTCTTTTCCAGTTGTGTTTAATTGCTACTGCTTATTAATCAATAAAGTATTTTTTGTTGGCTTCTCATTGCTCCTGTTGTGCACAGTTTGGGGAAATGGAAAGAAAAAAGAAAATTTTGGGTTTTGGAGGTGATTTTGAAAAGGTTAGAAAAATAACTGCTTTGCTTAGCTTATTTTGTACTTCCCCCAAATTATTGTATTTAATTAGTAGATAATTTGCATTGCTTTGTAATTTGCATACATCTACTGAAAATATTTTAAAGTTATTATTTAAAGATGTTTTTGCCTGAAGGTTTCTTACAGCATTATATTTTTGTTCTAATGGTATATGCCATTTAATTGAATAGAAAAAATAAGTTGCATGATTCATGTGTCTTACTTTTTGCCACCTTTTTCTCCCTGCTAGGTGAAGTATAAAGGAGCTGCTAAAAAAGACCTTTCCAACTCTCTCTATCAGCAGATGCCAGCCACAATTGACAGTGTGTTTGCAAAGGAATTAATGCAACTTCAGAGCAAGGTACAATTTTAGAATCAAAACAATGATTTTTAGATGAATTGTGTGGCAGAATATGACCACTTTGAATAGTGTATTTGAGCAGATATATGTTTACCTGCTTGATTTATTTGAGTGAGTTTACCGTCCAGAGTTTATCATGATAACTTCTTAACTTCAAGAACTACTCACAAAATGCTGACAATCTTACTTGTTTATTAAATGTAAATTTAAAAACTGCTAGTGCATTCATCAGTCCAATGAAATCCGTTAGAAATCTATAAATGCAATAAGGATTTATTGAACTCAGTGACATTGCACTGTGTTTAAAGAATAAGCAAATCATATATAACAACCATTTCAGTGTGAAAGTTGTATTATGAAATGTTTGATGCTGAAGGGAAGAAAAGATAATGACTTTCAAGGCAGTAAACATATTTGTGATGGCTTTCATCGTACTACCATTCACAACAAATTTTATAAAAATGTGAAATCAAATAAACTGTAAACATGTAAAACATGCAAACAACCCGTAAAATAGTAAATTTGACTTCAGTTGCCTTCAGGGGCTTAAAAATATAATACCCTTTAACGTAGGCAGGTGACCCTTCACTTGCATTGATCTCGGTGGAATTGTGAGTGTTAAGTATGTGTAATATGAATGAAGTTACAAATTTTCATTGTTACTCAGGAGAATTACAGCTGATAGATGGTCATGGCTTTCTGTCCACCAAGCATTTCCACATTTTTCTTGTTTTGCCTTTCTCCTCTTTCAAGGCTATTAACTATGTATAGTTTAATGCCGCCAGTCTGTGAAGTGAACACACTGCTAAATCCATAAAATTGATTGTATCTCAATATGCATTCTTCTAATGCAGTGATTTTTTTTTTTTTCCCAAGCAAAGGAAAATATTCATAACAGAAGAAAGCACTGGTATCTCAGGACAGCTTGTGGAGAAATGTTTCGATTTAAAACAATGCATTAAACAAGGCTATATTAAGCAAATAGAATAACATAAAGTATATTTTAGTCTCCATAGTTTGAAAGGGCAGTTATATGCACTTAAGTTAAAGTAGCACAGTAGCTGAAGTGACATTAATGGGGCATTTCATTGTAAAGTGAGTGATTAGAAGAATTACAGTAGAAATAAATTTGGAATGAAACTTGTATAACATTTTTAAATTGTTAATTTGATTTATAAAACATTAGTTAACTAGTTTGCCACAGATTTACTCCTGAATTCATTCTAAATGTGTACATTCTACATTAGTTTATACAAATGAGGTTAATTAACATCGGTGATGTGGCAGAAAAGGTAAATAACCGAAACTAAAAATGAAACCATTTGATCCGTTAAAAAAAACCCTTTAGAGGAAAAGACTGACATTTTCATTTGACACTTTTAAAATTTTTTCTTCAATCATCCAACAGTCATAGAGAAACAAATATGCATATACCACAAGTAATATTTAAGCAGAAACTTTTCCTGTAAAATTCATACCATCCCCTTAGGAATAGATGCATTATAAATCATAATCTACCATAAAACTGTAAGATATGCTGACGCATTTTTCCAACTTGTGGTTACTGCTATAGTGGACCTGAATTTAATGCTACTTTGGGAGAAATCCTAGGGGATTTTCTAGTGGAAAATCTTCTCTACAGTATTCAAATCTAAGCCATATTGTGCCTATCACTGCAGTACCTAAGTAGCTAATACAAGGATTTCAGATTTCAACTGGGTCAGGATATGGCAGAGGGGATTTTTGCAGCATCTGTCTAGCTGGGATTGTGAACTGGAAGGTCATCACTTCAGTGAGAGGAGACCACAGGTATGCCTTAGAAAGGAAAAGGAGCAGCATCAACTGGCCATTGTGCCAACCCTCCTGCAAAAAGGCTGTTGCAAGCACAGAACTGCAGTCTGTTTCTCAGTTATATTAAGTTGATTCTAAATAGGTGCTGATTTCCTGAGAGGTGGAAATTACGTGTCCTCTTCCCCATCCACATTAGAACAAATTTACACCTTTGACTCCCTTTTCATAGTTCTTGGATGCACAGCTGGGCCTGAATGCTTTTATAGCCAGATAAAGCAGGTGCTTTCTCCCTCTGTGATGCTGTTCTTGGCAGGATCCATAGCCTCATATGCCAAGCAGGTGCATCGGGACTAGGGGATCATGGTGTGGAAGAAAGAAAGCCACTGACTCTTTCCATTGCTGCCTGCTGACACACAGGTACTGAGGCCAGTATGCCTTTACTGGGTGATCTCTTTACATGGTCCTCCACAAATGGGCTCTGCCATACGGTGTTTGATCCTGAAATGGTGCTGCTGCCCAGCAGCACTGTTTTCATCCTACCTAGATCTAGCCAAGTTTATTAATTTTATGCCCTGTTTCAGCTCACAGTCAGAATTTAGGAATTTGGAGGCAACTGGGTGAAATTCCCTTTTTCTCACAAGAAATTATTGCCCGCCTACAGCTTTCCTCCACAGTCCTCTCTAGAACAAATGAACTGCCATATTACCATCTCTAACTGATATGGCAATTGTTATGGATTTCAGCAGAGCCAGGATCTCATTCTGTAGGGTTTCAGCCATTCAATGGCAGCACTGACAGGATCTTACTATAATGGAGAGTACAACACACTGACATTTGTAGTTTTCCTCCTGAGGAGCTTTTGCCCCTTACTGGTTGTATTGATTCATGCTCAATTCCCTCTTCAAGATGCGCAGGAAAGACTTTAGTCAGACTACCTCTGCTGGCTTTTGCATAGAGCCCATGTTTGCTTTTTCTGTATTTTATGTAGAACTGGCATAAAGATGGAAATGAATACCCATAGAGAAGGAAATGCATCAAAAATTTAGACGAAAAAATCATGACAGTGTTTGTTTCATGAGAATGAAAAAGAATTTGCATAGCCCCACATACTTAGGTGGCTTTCATCCATTTCCTCTACACAGAAAATTTGTCTATTGCCTTCTAAATAGCTTTCTTCAGGGTGAGCAAGCAGATTTTCCTCTCTTCATCTCTTTTATCATGGCTGTTCCCATGGTAAGCTAGAGAGAACAGAAGTCCCTGTCCTCACCATGTAACTTCAACCTCCTTGCTAGCTTACAAAACTCTCACCAATTTCCCTGTTCTCTGCAATGAGAAAATGAAGTTGTTGAGAGCAGTCCAGGCAGGGAGCCTTCATTTTGATTTTCCCGAAAGGAAATGTACATTTTCTGGAAAAATTACAATTTTCCTGTGAGCAGTATTTCTGACGGAAAATTTCTGATCATTGCTAGCTTTATGCCAAGTCTTTTTCTTGTCTGAAGACCAGTAAACTGAATCCTTCCTTATGCAGAACAATTTTTTTTTAATAAGGTGTCACAAACAAAGATAAAGGTATTTAAAATTGCTTGAAGGGGAAACAATGTTGAAAAAAAGTATGCGTTTCATCACTTTTTTCATCACTTTATTTTTGCCATAAGAAGTGATTGCACTGGTTTGCTTCTTATCTGAAAGGAATAATCTCAAGCAAACTGAAGGCAGTTTAATTTTCTCCTTTGAGCAGGGCAATATCTCAAATAGTAACTATACGTCAATGCTCAAGTAGTTTCTGGTTGTTCTTAAAGATGATGAACCAAGTGAATCTTAAGCAATATTTTTGACTTCAAGAGAAAGTATCAGAATTTTTCTCACTTGTAGGCAGAATCCTCCTTTCACTTTCATTTGAGGTTTGTTTTTTGGGGTTTTTGTTACTATGAAAAAGCTATTTTTGGGGGGCTTACTGCATCATTTGCAGTCATATTACACATTTTCAGGCTGTTTTATGCAATTCTGTATGTTTTTTTGTGGTTTTAAATCTCATGTTCAAGACTTCCTCTTTTTTTATGGTAGCGGGTATTGCCCTTCTGGGCTTCTATAGTTTCTTTTACACAAATACATCAGCTAATCTAGTTCCGTATCTAGCTGTTAAAATGGCATTTTCTGTGTTCTTGAACATTTCCTCCTACACAATCCTACATTGTGGATTTTAAGTTCAGGACTCAGCTTTCTGACTACAAAGAGAAATACAGAAATAAAAATTTAATAGTGTTGAAATTATTCCAAAGCAGAGGGTCAGTCAGAGTTAAGTTAAAAGAGCACAAAGCCTTCCTTAATGCAGCTTCCTATTGACACACTGGTGTACAGGAGAGGAAAGAAAAATAAGAAATGAGTACTTGCAAATTAGTACAATTTGAAGTCACTCCTACTTAAATAATTACCTTGTATTTCTTAAGTTAATAAATGGTGCCATTAAAGGGTAGAGGTTATGTCAATGACCTGTAATACTCGTCTCTATGTAGAGTAGTTTCATATGTAAAGTTGATAACAAAAATTCAGTATAGCTGAAACTTGAATATTAACATGAAATGAGAAAAAAATTTACACATACTAACATGTAAAATAATGGTTCCAAGAATACTGATGAAATAAACCTTATCAGCATTTTTTTCATGCTTCCTTGGAATTGATTTTCAGATCAGAAAATAGTTCTGCGCTGAACTGTACAAAACTAAACTAGACAGCTATTGAACTCCTCTGAGCCTGTGATCACATCAAGGTTACTTAAGTCAGTTAATAAAAAAAATGTGAAAAGTTAGGAAGAACTGGGCTGTCAAATAGCAAGTCAATTATTCCTACATTAAGCTAAAGAAGCAGTTATCTTTTCCCAAGATAGTGGACACTCAGTTGTCATTTCTGTTAATTTCCTTGTGTTGGGATTTACACTGTATAAGAAGGTAGCACATTTTAAGTTTTGTAATTTGATTTTCATTCATATACTAGCAGTGCAAAAAAAACCCCAACCCTTTTTGTCTTAATCTCTCAGCCTATATATCATTTTGTAATCTGAGATGGTCAGGGGAGATACTAATGTATTGCTTTGGGCACCCTGATCTGTGACTCAGATGCAATCTTGCTGCCTTAAATACAAACAGATATAACATTTTGTCACAGTTCTAGTATCATGTCCTAAACTACAGAATCACTGTAGTTTAGAGTTCCCATCTCAAAACTTTCACAGTATTCTTTTATTGCTGTTGAGGGTTTTAGTTTCAAATCCTTCTCTTCCTGATCAGCTTTCAATCTTTTTTAGTATTTGCTGTTTTCTTGGGGATTATTTTGATGCTTGCTCCTGAGAGCTGTTAGAAAATGTATATTCTTAATGCTTGCTGCTTCTTCAAAAATCAAAATGTGGTGAATTTTCTTAATGTAAGCCTAAAAGCTTCTGACAAGGGTAAGTGCAAAATCAGCTTTTCAGGCACTTCTAGTGTGTGAATGTGTGTATATGTAAGTATTACAGAGCATAGTGAAAGCTGGATGAATGCCCAACATTGAGCTCAGTTTGTATTGCAAAAATAAGTTTGTTTATAAATTCACAGTCCAATTCCATTTTCCTTTATCATGATGACAATTGAATGTAAAGATTTCTTTCCAGCCTCCAGAAACTGGGGGCTAGTCAAAATGTGTGTTGTGCTAGTAATTTCCGAACAGTGGAAGAAACAGATGTTTGGGCTATGAGTATTTCATGTAAACCTCTTTGTTTATGAGGAATGCACAAAATCTGTTTGTTGTTTTTTTTAAGAAAAAAAAAAAAAAACAGGAAAAAAAATTAAACCTGAAATATTCACTTAGCTGATAGTTTCAAGTCTGTTTTGAGCAAAAAAAGCTTTTGCTTATCCTTTTCACTGGAGTGTCTTCTCACCTTGTTAAGGCGAATTTTCTGTTTCAGGATATTTTTCTCCTCCCTGTCTACTCGTACCTCTGTTGCAAAAACAGAGCAGAGAAATCTCTCTGCTGACTCTGCCTCTTATGTCTGTTTTTGGGTGGAAGCTGCTCTTGTTTCAGGTTTCTGGTTCCCTTATGGAGCTTAATAAGTTGTTGCATTTTTTCCTGAATACAGGCACTCTATGACACTAGGTTTAACCCAGCTCATGTTATACCTGCTCTGCTGAGGCCACAAAAGTATAATGTTGCTCTTTTTAGGTTCTCTATAAACAAAAGCATGATGCTGAGAAAGGAACTTCAGATTATGCACATATGAAGGAGCCTCCAGATATTAAGCATGCTATGGAAGTCAATAAATACCAGAGTGATGTAAGTACTCCCCCGTCTATGTGCTTGCTTTGGGTAAATACATCTATTAACTGAAATGAATTGGGCATGGAGTATTTTCATATTTAATTAGTTGGTATTTTTTTACAGTATTTGCTCTGAAGTAATTTAGGACATGATTTGTATATAAAGTATGATACAAGTAATGGTATGTGCCTTTTATTCCTAACTTCAGTGTGAAGTAGTTGTTGTTTATTGGTAGAAGCTGTTATTAAGTGCTGTCACTTTGGGATAAGATTAGAAACACAGCTTCTCTGAACTCATGTGTACCTACTTGTGCTTTAAAAGTGTATAAAACTCTGTTTACATGAAGACTTTACCAGCATAATTTCAGTGTCTTACACTTTCAACACGTGGTTCTTCAGGGCTCTGTAGAGAGGAGAGAAGGGGGTCTGTTTCTGCTCTGCTCTCGCACACTTTCATGCGCATGAATAACATTGTTCCTATCTCTTTGAATATATATCAAATGGTTTTCAAAGAGCAGTTTATGACTTACTTTACAGAATCTGAGGCATAGAGTTCAGTTTAATGCCAGGCATTAGTTTATACCGCTGACTGAAATTGATCCATGTATTTGTTCTGTAGTTTTATTTAGATAACTTAGATAGAGTGTTTAGCAATATTTTAAAGTTGGTTACCTTTTTTTTTTTTTTCCAGATCTGCTTGTTAATTTCTTTAAAATATTTTTGTATTTTTGTATAATTGTTTGAACTTCACTATATAACTCCCTAATAATAGTATTTACATTTTTTATTAGTGTCAAGTCAGTTTGGATTTTGTGGTTAAGCTAGCTTATACTAGCCCAATGCACTATTGCTGGGGCCAGAAATGCTACCAAGATCAGTGTCCTGCATGATATAAACACAACTTTAAAGAAAAACATATGTTAATTTTAGGTTTTGTAAAAGCTTACTTATGAGCAAAGTAAATTTTGAGAAAAGATTGGCCAAAATAGTAAGGTCTTCTTATATGGTACAAAAATCAATAAGAACAGCTGACATGTAAATACCTTTAAAATTATGATTTATTTCCATTTTTCTTAGGTAACCAGGTCAGGTATGTAGGTGATTTTATAACACTTGTTTCTCAGATAAACAGGATATTTGTTTGCTGTTAACGATGTATAATATGAAGCTTGGGTGTTCATTTTGAATTATCTTAAATTTACCCTATCTTCCCTACTGACGGCGTAACAAACACTCTTAGAGTATGTAGGCTGAAAACTAAATGTCAATGTTAGATGTATGTCTGTGTGTGCAGAATCTTGACAGCTGGCTGCTGATTAAAAGGCTGCTGGAAAACTTCAGGGAAGCATTATGTTTGAAGAATAACTTTTTTTTCTGCTGGGAAATACCTGTGTTGGAACTCCCAGCAGTAATTTGCAACCTGCCTTGATTACAGAATTCCCTCTTCCTGTCAAATTCTAGCTGTCACTGCTGTTGGAAGCATCAGGATATTAGATTGACAGAGCGTAGGAGTTGGGAACATGAACTTCTCTCCCCATAAGCAAGGTTTTTTTTTTTTTTTTGCGTAGCAGTGGGAATGATGGTGGACTACAAGGAGAGGAAATAATGTTGGGAAGAGACATTGGAATCCCTCTCAGAGAAGGTGGTGACATCAGGAGGAATGCAAGATGACTTTTTAAATCAAATTTGTCATGGCATGAGGATTAGTGTGCTAGTAAAAGAAATTCAGTTGTTTTGATTTCTTTCACCCTTACAGCAAGCAAAAAAAGAAAACAAAACAAAAGAAAATGAAGGCAAGCATAGGAGGCAGAGGTGTTTTGATAAATGACGACTGAAGCCAGCATGTTAAAAATGGTGAAAAAATGCAAAGGAAATGATTTTTCAGTCTGAGCAAACTTAAAAAAAATCCAACAAACCCTCCATATCCAACATAGAACTCTAACTAGATATAGTTTCATCTCCTTAAGAACAGATTCTTTCTAGTTGCTCATGGGGAGCTGCAGTGCAATGGGGATGCATCTTTATCACACATAAAGGAGTAAGTTATGTAAGTCCAGTTATTGTTCAGTGGAGTTACACAGTTGCTGTGAGTAATTGTTTGGGCACCACTGTGAATAGCTATGGATTTGTTGTTTTGTAAGTACAGGTTTAATTAAGAGCTGTATGAGTTTTCATCTTTGAGTCAAAGCGTGGAATAGTGAGCATCCCAAATGTGGAGCGTTTGTCTCTCAGAACTATCTCAAGTTACTTGTAGAATCACAGCTTTGAAGTACAGGGAAAAGGAGCGAAGCTACTGGGGGAATAGAAGGACAAAGCTCTTTTATCCACCACTCAGTACAGTATACCTAGGGGAGCAGAATGCATGTTTACCTACAATGCTCTGCCAACTTAATTCAACCTTTACACGCAGGGTTTGCATCTGATAGGATTAGGATGTGTTTAAGACTATTTACTCAGCCTTAAAATAAGGCTGACATTTATACACAACCCTGTGAAATGTGCAATTTCCTTTAAAAATTAAGACTGTATTCAACTTACAATACATTTGTGCTGACATTTTGAAACTGTCATGTGCTGTAGGCCTTCACACCACTTTGAATATCATTAACATGCTCTATAAGTGTGGGCTGAAGCTGTGGAATAGGGAAGCACTGTAAAATTTCCCGAACAATGGATCGTGTGTGAGAAAAACATTTTTATCTTCTTCCTACTTAGGCTGAAGAAATTTGCTCTCAAAAGAGCAAAAGTGACTATTTTAATGATAGGGATTTTACTTGAAAAATAATGTAAATACTAAATAATGCTCGAATGAAAACATGTTTATCCAAACCAAAGGACTTTTCTCTATAAGTTGTGTGTGTGTTTTGTGAAGTGAATGTTATTGATGTAACTTTGGCACACACAGCATTTGGAGAAAATTGAAGTAGGGACCATGAGCATAATTTATGTCTATGCCTGGCTGATGCCTTTTAGCTCACTTGGAACTTTCCAAACTTGGGACCAAAACTAGGTGGTGGCACTTAAAAAACCATCGGGTCTCAACATAGTTGGTCACCTTATGTGTAGTTGAGGATCACATGGATGGAAGAAATTAACTGAATAGTGAAATGTCATGACAGCTGAGTTTCTAAAGCAAAGAAAACACTTGCCACCTTGTGCCTGGGTGGAAGCTGCACATAGCCTTTGATCAAGGTAAACAAAGCTGTGGATCGCAGTTTTGTCTGTTCCATGACGTGGTTCATCGCTGGGCATTATGAACAGCAAAAAAATGTGAAGTATTTGTGCTGTGTACGAAATAAGGAAGCTGTGTTCTGATTCTTCAAATAAGAAAACTGCAATGGCCTCAACTGTGAGCATTTAAATGGCAGTTTGCATATCTAAGGTTAGAGCTCTAGTGTCTTTTCTCTTACCTCTATGTATGAAACAGTGCTGCTTTTAAGACGTTAACTGACAGTTGGGTAAACTCTTGATGTATATGTATGCTCTTTGTAGACCATATGATGTCAGTAGGGGTAATTTATAATGTTTCACTAGTGATCTAAATTTAAATATTTAAGAAGTCTACATTGTTTTAGGAGTAAGGTGTGGTTTTTTTCATGTTGAGGCTATTGTGCAGTCACAATCCACACACACACAAGACTATATTCTTTTTGGTAAGACCAAATCAGCATATCTTAAACTCAATGTGCTTAAACACTATGAATAACGTACCAAAATGTTGATGTTTGTTTTGATGCAGGTCATGTTAAAAGCTTCTCCTGCCTCTCTGTTCAGCATCTGTATTAGAAAAATCACCTTTTGCTGACTAACTTTCTGCTGACAGTGGTTGTCAACAGCAGGTCCCCCTGGACCACTTCCAACTGGTGCTGAAAATGATGTGTTTACTTCTGATGTAATTGGGACCAATCAATTTTCAGGCCCATTACTGGAAAGGATGACTGCATCAATCTGTAATAGGCCAGAAATGTGTTTGTCTCTTCTACACAGGCCAGAAAACAGTTTTCAACACCATTTGAGTGGGGATCAGAAAAGCTGTTGCCTATGATGATTGTCACCAGCTAGTCATTTTCTTAGTGCTGATGGACCCCAAAGTGCAGTTGAGAGAAAAGAGGGCAGAGACACAGCTGACAGGCCATTAGTTAGTGAACTTGCAGCTCTTAGAAAATACTAAGAAGAGACAGGCAGTAAAAGACAAATTCTCTTGCAGGTAGGTGTGCCCAGATCCTTGCTGACTTCTGTGTGTGAATCTCAAGAGGGCAAAATGTGTCCAGAGCTGCTTGTGCATATTTTAGGAATTTAGCACCTGTAGCTTGGAATAGTTCTGGAACTGGAATAGGGGAGAAAAGATTGCAGGAAAGGTCTGAGTCTTTAAGCTTAGGTGTGCTTGGGTCACCATGTAGCAGAAGTTTCAATTTATTGATTGACAACATTTTGCAGCACCATTGGAAATCTGTTTATATTGCAGCACTGTAATGCATTCCAATGTACTCTCACCATCATGAAAGGTGAAGCATCTTCAAGATCCTCAGCCGGAGTAAATAAACCCACAGATTTATAACCAGTGGACCTTATGCCCTTTCATAAGAGCTGGAGGTGTGGCCTTATTAAAATTAGTCTACTGATTGTGAGCAAACACTGAATATTTTCCATGCTTTTCAAAAACTAGTGGCAATTCAGAGTATGTAATCATAAGAATGGTTTTTGTTCAGATTATTGTTGTTTCTAAAAATATTCAGCAATGAAACCACTTTATATTGTAATTTCAAATTGGGATAGAAACCCACTTTAAATTTAGTTAGTATTATTATTTTACTATTAGCAACTTCAAAACTAGAGATGGTACAATTTTTTTCCCTTTTTGTCCCTATTTCTTTCTTGCTCGCAATTCCCACTGCTCTGCTGTAACTCTCCATTTATGTCTTTCATTGCTGTTCTTGTCAGTATCTCAGTTGCTTTTTCTTATGCAAAGAACAGTTTGAGCAGACATTTTGTATACCTGTGGTCCTCATAAAAAGAAGCAATTCTTGAAGCTTTGGTAATTGTGTTTTGGTAGCGCCTTAGCAGCCCTTTGAAGTTTGAGTATATGCATCGTGTAATGCCTGGAGGTTGCGGTCAGGGTGTCAGCCTCTCAGTAAGGGCTGAACCAGCTCAGGAGAAAAGATGGCCCCTTCACGGTGTGCTTCTGCTGTTTCCGTGACCAAGCCTTGTTTTCTTCTCTCCTGTCTTTTGGGCTTCTTAACTTTCCATCTTCTTGTAGCCCATGGGTGCACACACCAAGCTGGTTGCTTTGCCTGGTCTACATCTGTTCCCCTGCTCTCTTGGAATAGCTCTGGTTTTACTTTTCCAACATAGCACTATAAAAAAAAAAATCACTACACGGAACAGAATAGCAGCTGTGTAATAGAGGCCAGCACACTGTCCCAATGGGAAAGGGTCAGCATCCAGGGATTGAGGTTATTCAGGAAATGGGAAACATATTTTTTCTTTCTTGGGCCTACCTCTGACAAACTACTGTTCTGCTGCATAACATTTTTATTCTCACTGGAGTATGACAAGCTGCAGAATGGAGCAAATATATATTGCAGACATTTGTAAAATGCTAGATGACTTTTCCTCAGACGTAAGTAATAGGTATACTGGTTTAGGTGCAGGAAGAATAATAATTCACTCTGGGAAAGCTATAGCAATTGGCCTTGCATCTAATATAATTGGAAATGGTGAAATATAAAGGACTGTCACTGTCTTATTCCACCCCCTTTTCCCCCTGAAATTAACCACAATCCATTATTTCTCGTACTATATGATCATGTCATTTGGGAGCAATAAGTGACCACATTTCCTCAACTTTATCACCACTATTCTTGATTCTCTGTTGTTAAATTCACTCCATTCCTAATTTCTATTTTGAGCACATATGCTGGCCTTTAATTTGCAATTTACATGGATGATAGGGTGCTATTCAGAAACCTGTTTCTGCTGCCTTAGTGGTTTTCACCTCACCTCATGTGGTCATTAGGATGAACAGCATATAATTAACTAAATTCATGTAAAGCCTTGAATTGCAAATGCTTGTCTGTACATCTAGTTTCTTAAAAAAACCCGAGGAAATCTAAACCTAACCAAAACAAAACTTCCGGCAGTTTTAACCAGCTGCAAGAATCAGTTTCTCTTTTCTTGGTAGGTGATACTTTGGGCTGAATTCTCCAACCTATTTATTTGTTTATTTTATCAGTGATTACACTTATGTGTCACTCATTGTAGGTTAAAAATTGTAAGATCTCTTTGTGGGCAAGCAGCCAACAGTGAAGCCCATTTAGCTTGTCTACTTAGCTAAAGCCATATGGACGCAAAATTGCTTTCCTGTTGCCTGTAAAATATTTGCCAAAAAGTAAGATTTTTCTTTTCTTTTTACAATAACATTTGTACAAATTGTATTTGTCGCTGCATGCTGCAGTTTATGAGTTTGTTGCATTGTACCCAGAGTGAAACTTTATACTGGAAATAGGAATGGAGGCTGTAAATGAAGCTTCAAGCTGAGGAATTTCTTGACGGTGAAATACTGTGGTGAGAGGTTGGGTAAATTTATTGAACGATAGAAGAAAATATAAAAGACTGTCCAGTAAAGCAGGAATTATTCTAATACTGTTTTCTGTAGACTTAATTTTGTGTTTTCTATCTTCTGCCTGAAACTTCAATTTGTCAGACACTGTCTGGCGATTATCATTCAGAATAATTCAGTAAGACAGCTCTTGGAAATTGGCTTAGATTGGCGCATGTGTTACAGCAAGGGAAAAGGAAAAGTCTACAGACCCTGAAGAGAGAGAAGGATAACTTGTGGTCCCAGAGCTCTGTAATGTCCCTGAGGTCTATGCTGTTCCTGTGATTGCTTTGCTAAATGAAGAATGTTTGGACTCTCCTACCTGTGGTTTAGCCTTCTGGCCAAAGCTTTCTGATCCCATTCATTATAGTAGAGGCTTTTGCACAAACAGATTCAGTTTTGTACTCCACATGCTGGAACACTCAGCCTTCTTGTTCCATGATTGTGCAGAGAAGCAGATAAGTGGAGTTGCGGGGAGCGGGGAGATGCTGAGGGGGAGTTGTGTCATCAAGTTACGTACCAGCTGCATGGCTGTCTATTACTGAGAAAGATGTTTGCTGTGGTAGCATTACAGTTTCTGTTCAGTGTAGCTGCAATCTGCCAGGCTATGGTGTCTGGTATCGTAGAGGGTTTAGTTTATGTCAAAAAAGGGCACAGCATAGCAAAAATGCCATACTCTTAGAAGCCCTCTGAAATTTAATGATAAAACCTAATATTTCAGTCTTTGCAGTGCTTTCATTTTCTACTATGCTTCTAAGCAGAACCGTTTTCATTTAAATATTGTATTTTATGCTGCTAAATTTCTTCCTTTTCTTGTTAACCTGTGTGTGAGTTTTACTAAATAATCTTTGCTAAGCAGAGTTTTATTAAATTTGGTGGCTGAGTTGATAGGTTATTCAAAGCTCATTTATAAACTTCAAACATTTTTATTTGTCTATTTTAAAGTAAACTGTTTTTTGTTTGACAGGTATCCTATAAGAAGGATGTGCAAGACACTCATAGATACACCGAAGTGCTGAACAGGCCAGACATAAAGATGGCAACTGAGATAACAAAGATAGTAAGCAATGTATGTTCATCTGTTACTCTTTTGTTTTTTTAGACATGTTATTCCAATGTCATTCAGATTGTTTAGAATGCTGCTGAAATTCTCAATTGTCACAAGCAGAAAACCTGCAGCCTCAAGTCTGATGTGGAGGTTTCATTAAAAACAAACCCCAAAACAATAAAACTCCCACTAACCTTGCCTGGTATGTTGCACAGTTACAGGTTTCTTCTAATTTGATGTTGACAGTATAACCTTCGCAATTATTTGTTGTTGATCTAAAGCCAACCTTAAGCTTCCTAAAGTTGTTTTTTTTCAGCTTTATTCATGATAATCATTCTCAAAATAAGTCATGTACTTGTATGCTGTATTGTGCTTCAGAACACATACCAAGCCTTTTTTCACCCCAGTATAAGAGAAGCTCACATCCCGGGACTCCCCTTCCTCCTCCCATCTCAGCTGGCAGCGACAGGGAAATGCAATTCCCTGCTGTCCTTCTGAGAGCTGTGCAAACACACTGCTTCTTGCATGGGGGCTCTCCTCCCTTAACTCCCCTCTCAAATTCTTTACCCTCCCACTGTGACATCTGCTAATGGATAGGTCAAGGAGCAGTTTGAGAAGCAGCAATGTATGGTGCAGTTTAATATTTTATTGTAGACAAGTCAAACAATATATATATTAAAAGCCCTGAGCCAGGATTTTAAGTAACTGCTTATAGTTTAATGTGAGACTGACTAGGCAGCTATGGGGAGACAGTTTAAAGAGACCTGAGATTTACCTTTTGAATATTCAGGATTTTCTGAAAAGCAAGAGCAACTACAAAATTTTAAGATCAGCACCCAAATTTACTAACTACTCTTCAAGTCCCTTTTGAGTTAGAGTGGCTTTTATTTCTCTTAGTCTGTTGTCATGACGTGTCCTTGCTGATTCACAGTGCCTGAGTAATGCAAGAAGCCTATTTTAGGCAATGGGTAATTTAGTTTGTGATATGGCAAAGCATCTATTGTTGATTCATCTGTGCTGTTTTCTAATGTATTGTGGAAAAAAATTGCAGCAATTTGCATGGGAGGCAGTTCAGCAGGAAAGATCACATAACATGAACCTTGTGGGACTAATATTCTGCTCTCTTACTGCAGTGCAACCTCACTGACAATCAGCAAGATTGCAGTCGTGAAACTGAGACTGGAATTTGACCCTGCATTTCAAAAAAGCTGCCCCTCAGCCTAGTTTTGTTTCAGGACTTTTTTCAGCTGCTACAAATAATCTTGTGTAAACTGCAGACTCTGTTGTAAGAAATACTGAGCCACTGTAAATCATTCTGCCTTATTGGGAGAACAATATTTCTCAGGCTTAAGATCTGTGTATGCTTAAAGCTGAGTTTGTGAATGCTGTGCATTGTATTTTACTATAAATAAATATGTTGATGTTAATGAGATGAAGCCTGAGAAGGGCTTTCTTTGGATTAGAGCAGTAGTGTCAATGAAGATCACTAAATGAGAGTTTTTCTACTAGCTTTAATGCTTACATTTCTCTTGATAAAGCAAAACAAATTAATTTGATAGTGATTCATACTAATTGTTTTTTAAGGCTGAGTACAAGAAAGGACGGGGAGAGATGAATAAGGAGCCTACTGTACTTGGAAGACCAGATTTTGAACATGCTAAAGGAGTTTCAAAACTGTTAAGCCAAGTAAGAGTCTCTATCATTTTACAATGACTTCATTCAGATCTCTTGTTCGTAGCAATGCAAGAAAATATTTGGATTTTCAGATGATTATCTCTAATTGTGTGAAGATTATGTTCTCAAACTTTTCATACAGTATTGCCATGACTGGTAAATTTAAGATTCTTAGGAAACAGAATATACATTATTAATGCAAAATCCCAGTGAACTTTGTCTGTTCAACTCATCTTTTGTCTAGATGGTGTATATTTATACAGATTATCTAGGATTTCTATAAAATTATCTGATCTGTGTGTAATTTAGAGGCAAATTTTGCTTCTCATTCAGTTTGAGTGGAACTTCACCCTGTGATTAATCCCACTGAAGTAACTGGGGTCTTTTGTATAACTGCTTGCTTATATGCTTTTTGTATAACTGCTTAATGTGAGTAATGGGATCTGAATTTGGCCTGACACGTGAACCACCTGCCTTCCCTCCCCCTGAAACCAAACCTTTTATGTGCTACTTTCTGTTATATATTAACCTCGTAAAAAAAAAAACCAAACAAGGGGGGAAAAAAAAGGAGGGAGTATTTTAATCCATAACTAAAAAGAAAGCGAACACACAAATATTCCCTCTTTTCCTTTTATGAGTCTTCTGTAATGAGGTCTATGCATCAGACTCTACTGCAGATCAGTCTGATGCTGATAGGAGGGATTTTTGACTGCTGACCTGTTTTTTTGTGGGTTTTTTTTTCTTCTTTTTTTTTATCTGCTGGAGTAGTTCTTACACCGTTCCTTGCATAATCCTCGCTAGTAATCCTGTCAGGCTACGCTTAGGGCTTTTGTAAACCCAGGAACAAATTCTGCCCTCCTGTAGGAGGAGGATAACACCCTTTGATTGGAGAAGGCCATGTCAGCCTTCCCAGAACTAGAACACCCCCCCCAAGTGTAATAGTGTATGCACTAAAGCAGTCTGAAAATCAGTGTTGTGTAACAAATACTTGTGATTTGACTAGATAGTAAACATCATCCCTAGAACTAGCATAAAATGAGAATAATGTGCCATAGGGAATAAGCTGCAAAACAATGCAGTATCTGTGAGAGGTTGAACTCTTTTCGAGATCTCCAAACATTTGCCTAAGATATCTGCTACATGATTTCCTGTTAAAGATGTGGTGGTTTTTATTGCTTTGTTGTTGATATGTTCAGAATCAAAATTAGTTTATGTTCTCTGAATAGATTTTTATCTTCCATTTTTTAACGGATTATGCTTATTCCCCTGCTGATGGGCAAGTCTCCTAAGAGATTCTTTTGTGCTTAACATTGTGCAGGCTTGGAAGTCAACCTGTGCTTTCTAAGATGGGCCATTGTGGCGCTGCTTAGATCTCAGTGTCACTTATGGAAAAGGGTCTGTCATTTAGCAAACACTTTCAGTGGTTTTTAAAAGGGTTCATATCTAAATTTAGTGTATGGTTTCCTGTATGTCTACTCAGTGGCTGTCAGACTCCTTTCTTGCAGCCTGTTTCTAGTGGGCTTGCAACTGCCTGTCATCGCAAATGAGGCCAAAGAGGATCCCTTTCCAATAGCCCTCTCCCTCTTCCTCAGCCTGGTAGCCTTGAGGTTGTGGCCAACAACTGCAACAATCAGAAAATACCGGCTGGATCATGAGGTCCTGCAGGCTGATGTTGAGCCAGCTGCATCATAGGCTTCACCAGTACACTTTTTACCTCATTTTTATTAGATGTGCTTTTTCTCTTGGACGATGCATGCTGCATATGCAAAAGCTTTATAATAGAGTCTCTTCACTGCCAGGGACTGGGATGGCAGCAGTTCTAATTGAGATACTTCTGCAAAAGAGAGCATTTGGTGTGCAATTTTCACTTTTTTTAGAGTCCAAATAGTGCAGAAGGTGTGGCAACAAGAGAGGAGCAGTTGGCAAAATGTAGCTTGCTTCCAGTTTATTTTTAAAGAAGATTCCTACTGAACCTCAGTGGTCCTGCAGCGACGAGGCCTGGATCCGTGTTTTGGGATCCTTTCTTGTCCTCTCCTCAGTCTACACTGTTGTGGCTGCTTGCGATGCGTGATAGGGAACATATATACTTTTAGAAAGGGAAGCAATGCTTCAGCTTGTCACTGTTGCCAGCCATCTGCATGCATCAGCATTGAGACTGTAAACACCATGCTGCTTTCAGCAGCGGGGAGTACACTCAGCAATTCCCAAGCTCCTAGGAAGGGAAGGCATTGGCCATGAGTTGTCTAATGTTTTTATATATTATTTGAATCATTATAACACTTAGACACAGTGGCCATAAATCAAGAGCACAGAAAAATGAAGATGACCCCTGTATCCAAAGAGCAGGGTTGTGGGGATAAGGAATGCACCTGTGCTGTGGAAGAGGAAGAGCTCTGAATACAGGTCAGCCATGTCAGGCCTTTTCATCAAGGTTCATGAAGCAGGCTTATAACAATTACAAGATTTAAAAAAGTAGGAAAGTTAATGATCTCTTTATTGTGTTCAGACTTTTTGGCTTCTAGGTTTTCTATTTGTTTCTCAGCAGATGGGAGCATTATAAACTTTTTGTGCTAAAAGTTGATAATCTCACTTAATAACATAAATCTATAAGCTGTGACAATGCATAGAAATATCAGTTATTTGACCCTTACAGTAAATTTTGCAAAGTTGACAATTCTGATGGATGTAATGGGAAGAGAAGATGATAACATGTTTTAATGTGGTGCATATGGGTAGGTAATTTAGGGAGTATGGAGAACAGGAGCAAGAAGAGGTCAGGCAGTGTGGGTGTAACGAAGGGAGAAAGCAATCAAGGCAAGCAGGAAGGCAAACAAAGCGAAGAAAACAGTGTTAATGTTTGACTGGCACTCAAGGCTCTACAAAATCAACGCACCCTCTCTCTCCCCTCTTTTTCCTTTTTCTTTTTCTTTTTTTTTAAAGTTTAATTTAACAACGCTTTTGACAACAGCAGCAGCAAAAATAATAGCTCCCAGAACTAGTATATTTACCCACAGCACGTGGTAACCCCTTTCTGTTGACTTTAAACCAAATATAAAGCAGAAAATGTGTTAGCCCTTGTGAAAACTTGAAGCTTGTCAATTTACTGAATGTGCATTGTATAATTTGGGTGATTTTTTTCGTATTTCTTGTAAAAACAAGTTCTTTTTTATGTCTTTTTTATGTCTTCTAATGCATTTTATTAGCTCTCTCAAAGAGCTGCTGATATGAAGTATTTTCCTTATGGTGTTCAATAATTGGTTTTATGATGAAAATTTTGGGTATTTGTATTTCATGCTGGATCTGGTGCTTATTGTTTCGGGGATAAAATTGTTGGAGGTAGAATGTTTTTCAAAGTGTACCTTGTTTGAGATTGTTAGTAACAACACAAAGAGCCTAGGATTTTCCTAGTCTGTCTTTACGTTGAGCTCTGCTAGTGCTTTTAGCAACCAATATTTTAATTTAGCTCTTTGTTGATGTAAGATTTTCTTCAGTATCTGTTTGCTCTGACAGGTTTTTTTTTTATTTTATTTTTATTAATTTTTAATATGTTTTCATATGTTCCTGAGGAAATGCTTTAGCTGCAAGTGTCTGCTTCATCCTGGGATCCCAGTGGTTGAATGCTTCCATTTTTGTAGGTTCTTTGTAAATCTGAACAGTGGGTGATGTCATCCACTTCTGAAACTGAACACTCCCTGTGTGAACAGCTTTGAACTACAGAATTGATTTAGGAATGTTGCTGCAAAGCTTCAAAAGACACTGCTCTGTCCAGCTGCAATTCTGACTTTTATCGGTTTTGTGCAAGGCTGATGAGAAGTTTGTTTACCCATGCCTTATTTAATTCTAGTTTGGTTTTTTGGGGATATTGTGTTAAAAGCCTGCAAAGTTTGCTCTTCCTTCAGCAATAATTAGTGAGCAACCTCCACACATTTCTTTTAAATTAATCCCTACTACATACTCTCTAAAAAAATAAACAAACTTAAGACTTTGATGAAGTTGGTAATTAAGTAGCCATCTTTTAAACTCTCATTAAAATAAAGCTTTTGGTTAATGATGAAATTTATAGATAAGCTTCCACTAACAAATGTAATTTCTACTCTGGCTTTTTATTTGCTCTTCTGCCATGTTACAGCATTGTTAAGACCTCCCCCTTTTGGATGTTTTAGAAATCACTGATGAAGTATTTTTCTGCCTTGTTTTTAATCATAAGCCTTTCTCTCAGGCTTATTTTTCCCCTTAAAATTGCATTCATAACTTTCTCCTGTTCAAAAGAAAGATAAATACCGTGTGAGTTACTTCACGGTGACTCATCCATGGGCTTGCTCTTCTGCCTTCACCCTCTGCCACCCCACGCTTTCTTTCAAAAGGAAGAAAGAAATAGGAAAATACTGATAAAAGAGAAAGTGAATGGGTGTGTAACTTTCAATGCGATGAATCCCCTATGACGCATCAGAGTTAAATTGCTGCTGGAAGTGCTCTTGAGATACTGTCAGGGTCATCTGATATTATTGCTCGGTCTCCATTTTGCAGCAAAGTGACATGTGTGATGGTGTTGGGGAGGAGAGCAAAGGCAGATGAGGCAGTAGGGCCTAGAGGTACTGAGATATCCCTCAATCCAATAGGAAGATTTACAGTTGGATTGGTTGTCAGTTTCCTTAAATTTGGGACCCTCCTGTACATCAACATCAGGAGACACAGGCCTCTGAAGACTGGGTTTACTGGTTCCCATCTTTCCTTCAGTAGTAGTGGTGTGATCTGAAATGACACTACCAAGGATTTATTGCTGAAATCTCTAGATTGAAATGTATTGCTAAAATAACCTTTCAAAAGATGGCACGAAATGGCTTCAACTGGAACATGGCAAGCCAGTTGTGAAGAGAGGTCCTTTTAATACTGATGCTCTCACACTTTAAAAGAATATCAAGGACCACCTTGCACATTCAGCTTGCATGCAGTTTGTGGCCATTTGTTGGCTGGGCAGAATACAGCCTGCAGTAGCTGGATATTTAAACTCTTGTTCACTGTGTCGTTATGATATGACCTGATGCCCAAGGAGTAAAAGATAATTTTGCTTACCATGCTAAGATTGATCTCTTGTTTCAGAGGCTTTCTGAATCACATGTTCCAGCACTACCTGATTTTTAATAGAAGGCAAGATTTAGATACATCTTTTAAAAGAGAAAAGCCCACTGATTTATTCCTTTACTGCTTGCATAGAATGTCGATTTGCCTTTGACAAAGGCAATGTCTTTGTATGTTCAGATATATGCCTTTGCAGTTGATCCAAAGCCAAGGCAAATATCAAACAATATGAACCAGATGAATCTAACAGAAGGCAATAGATAACCTTTTCTAGAGTAGTGTGAACGATTCATGAATTCATCATGCACTCAGATTAATTTTCTCTTTAAAAGTAACAATGTTTTTGAATTTCCTTCCTTTGAAAAAGGAATTGAAAAATTAACCTAAGTGCTAGAATCATAATGTGTTTCTTGAACATAAATGGTTAGTGGCTGTTTGGGTGGCTTAGTTTTGTTTTCTTGTTATCCTAATCCGGATGAAAATACAAAATTCAGGATGAAATACTGGGCATTGTGTCTAAGCGTAACGACGTTATGTAAGCAAAACCATGTTGAGAGTCTTTTGAGGCAAAGAACTTAAAAAGGAAAAAGAAAATTCTTCCCACAACTAAAGCTGAGAGCAAAAAAAAAAAAAAAGAGGAGATTGTTTGAGGTGGTTTGACCACTTTATCAGACATTCATGTGGGAATAGAGAAAAGAAGAGTGAGGAAAAAGCTGTGTATTTATTTAATGCAGAGCGTGGTAAATTGTTATGGATGTTACATAGGCTCAGATATCAGGTGTCTGACTAATATTCATAAAAGCAGTGTAATTCAGACTGAGTTTTATTCTTTTGCATGATGCCCAGCTGTTGAAAAGAAACATGGCATGTGTGCAAAGTCTCCAGATGTTTGATGGTCATGCACAACAAGGAGGACAAAGGAGGGAGGTTTACTGTGTTTTCGATTTTTCGATTTCATATATTCAGATTCTGAATTCAGTTCTTCAGCAGGTTTTATGGACGTTTTTGTGATTTATTTATTTTTAATACCATTTCCTCAACATTTATGTATTGCTTATTTCCTCTTACATGTGTTGTAGTTTCTCCTTTTTCTTTTGAACAGGAAGAAAAGAGAGTGAAAGTGATGGCAGGCAGTCATTTAATTATGCTTTCTAACACTGTAATGAGGTGGGCATTGTCCCCAAGAAGGGACTGTACTGCAGTGAGATTCCTTGGGGGTCTCATGGGAAATTTCTGGCAGAATTACAAACAAACCTGGAGGCTCTGGTGACAGCCTGACTCAGTGCGAGTGACATATGGACCTGGTGGTGGGAAGATGGCTGAGTGGGAAGTTTGATTCTGATATGCCACTTTCAAGTGGCTGAAAAATTTGCAAGTGATTTATTTTACCAGATTTACAATTTATTAATCTTATATTTAAAAAAAAAAAAACCCAACATATTTAGTATGTTAATTATGAACTGAGTGATGGTCTGTAGTTTATTATTACTAGTCAAACAGTTCTGGTTTGTTTGATCACTCAGGTGAGTCGTATGGTTTTTTGTTTCTTTTTCCTTTTTATAAATGCTTCAACACCAGTAATTGCATATGGCAAACTCAAAATTATTTTTTTTTATTTTAGTAAAATTCAGATACAGAAATATTACTTTGAAACCATCATGAGGAAGTCACAGGTGTGGCTAAACAGGGCTTCTTTAAACATCTTGACTGTTTAAAGATTTATGGATAAGGCTATTGCCTTTAATAAGCTCCTTTGTAGTCTGAATTCTCTGTGCCTTCTTTAAGTGATACATGTTAATATTAGGTGTGTTTGTTCTGGTGGAAGGTGAAATACAAAGAGCAGTTCAGTAAGGAAATGAAGAGCCATCAGTACAATCCTCTTGACAGTGCTTCCTTCAAGCAAGCACAGATTGCATCCACCTTGGCAAGTGATGTAAGTGAATTTGCTTTGTATTTTATATGCATTTACATTGTGAAAAATCTAATATTTTTTCTCAAGCAGAATTTCTTTTTCCATCTTACCAATTACTCTGAGCTGCAACCTCTGCTATACAGTGTGTCTATCTAGCAGGTACAGCATGTTATACATTTCTGCCTCTGACAAAGCCCTTTGCCAGGGGCCTGGAGAGTTTGTCATGATGATTTTAGATGAGATTCGTTTTGCTTAACTTCGTGTTTCGAAAGGTATGACTGCTTACTATGAGCTAATCACCTTGTACTCAGTCCCTTTGTATTTGGGAAAGAAATAAATACATATAGGGGCAATTCTTCTGACCTGTTGTAGATTCCAGTCTTCAGAGGAGGAAGTGAAGTGCTGGCATTTCTCCAGTGGCTGTAGAAGGAGGTTGTATGTGCAGCTCAGATTTATGTATCTGTCTTTTAGACTTCATTCTGCTGATTGATCCTCTGACTGGTATTACAAAGTACAGCAGTCACTAATTCAGCAATGGATGCCTGCTGCTGGAGCCAGATTGGAGCAAACATCTATATGGAGTGATAATGCTATTGAGTGGATATAGTTAACAGTTTCTAATGCTAAAAATGTGAGCTCTTCTTTGAGGCTGTGATCCCTGATAGCCAAGGGACATGCCTATTGTAGTTTGGCGTTTCCAAAGTGTGGGACACCATCCAGTGTGAACAGAAGAGCCTGGCTCAGGGAAGGCTCTTACTGAATATGTAATTGTTTCAAAAATCTAAATGTTTAGTAAAAAGTTAATTGTAATAATAACTATTAGAAGAGGTATGCGAATGGAGTACTGTTGATTTGAAGTCTGCCTAAATCAGTGAAGAGCATGGTACGGGTATGGAAGTAACTAACGGTACTGGTTTAAAGTTTTGTTGTCCAAGATAGGCAAAGGTGGCTAGTTTTCTTCCTGTAAAGTTGGACATTCAGCTACCAGAAGAATGGTAAATCCTACTGTAGGCTGATAGGCAGTTATTTTCTACTACTTCATTAAGTGATTATCTTTTGTTGTAGGTGGCTGTATTGCTTATCTTTGCTGAAAGCAGTCTGTATTAAATAAAATTTACAGGAGCACTTCCCTTTAACTGATTTATATTCAACTTTTTTTATTTGAACAATTAGTTTAATTCCTGAATCAAGAGAAAAAGACCAAAAATCAACTGTCTGAAAAGTCATGGAAATTGCGATTTTTTTGTAAATGTCATTTTTTGAGGAGAAGTTTGAGTAGTTCACAAATACTTGCTCAGCAGAATGAATCTTTTACTGATTTTTGCTATCCTCTAAATAATAGTAAATGACCACCATCTAGTGGTTGGTAGAGATTGTTCAGGCAAGCATGTAACGCTTTCCTTTTCTGAGCAGCCACACTGTAATACGAAGCTGTGAATTAATTTGTTTATCTTTGTTTTACATAGCTTAAATTTTTTTTCCAGGTGAATTACAAGAAAGATTTGGAAAGCCTACATGATCCAGCTTCTGATCTGCCAAACCTGCTATATTTAAACCATGCTTTAAATATCAGCAAAATGCATAGCAATGTAAGTTGCCTTTATAAAACTGATCTGAAAAATATATTTGGTAAGGAATGTAGTATGTGTAGTCCTTTTAGGATACATAAATATTTGTTACTTTCCTCATAGCCTCATAGCCAGTAGAGCATAGCATTATAACCATAGTAGTTGGGGGATGTAGTGAAGTAAAAAGGGCTTTTAGGAAGAGATATTTCAGTTATTAGAACAACTAATATACTGGGTAAGAATCACACAGCCTTCTGGTACTTGAGCATTTCTTGTGAAACCTTGTCTGCTTCTTACTTTGATAAGATACTTTTTTCCTTGTGAATCTCATTTTGCCTAAGCTTTTGTTTACTGCTTTCATCTGCAAGTCTCTGTACAGAAGTGACCATTATGCTAGTTTAATATTTTGACTTCTGCCATAAACAGCCTCTCGAGTGCTAGCTTCCTTTAGACCTTTTCTGTCTAAACCTTTTTCCCACTCCTAAGTGTCTGAAGTGTTCTGCACTGGGTCAGGAAATAGGCGCATATTCCATTCTGCCACGTAACAAGACAGACCTCTTGGTGGGACTGGATAGAGTAGTGATGGGGTTTGAAATGAGGAGGAGATGGAAAACCCCTGGCTTCTGTGCTATGCTGATGCTTCTCTCCCGCTCCCAAAAGATCTATACTACATGTGTATAAGCTGGTTAGCTGCACTTGTCTTTACTCCAGAAACCACAGGAGGGACACGGAACTGAAAGGCGTGAGTGGGTGGTGTTGGGAAGGAAGACTGCTCGTAGTCTGCAGGAGGTGACTGTTTCACACACAGAGAGTTAGTCCTAATGACTAGGATCATACTGGGTTGTGTTCTGAGTCAGTGCCTGCTTATGAAGATTATGCCTAAAATAATCAAAATAATCCAGCCTTCCCATCTGTGCTTGATTTTTTGCATTGCTTTTTCACGTTGCTTTTTCGTGAATTGAAGCTTGCTTTTTGTCTGTTTCTGATTTGTGAAGCTAAAACTGACTATCCCCTTTTATATGGGTAATAAATGAATCGATAGCTTTCACTTCCTGCATTCTTCGTGACATTTTGGCCTAATTCTAGTTTCCTTCAATGTAAGGTAAGGCTGGCATTCTTTTTGCTCATTAAATGAAGACCCTTGGAATGAACTTCAGCATTTTGTCATCTTATCTCTAATGAGATAGAAACCTGGACTTTCCCTTAAGGCATCTCACTTCTTGCAAAATTTGTTTCTTTCTTTTGCTCAGAAAGGGTTGATTCATATCATCTATGCCTTCTTCTGAGGACTCTAAATACTGAGGTTCTGATTTTTGCATTGTTCAGATGCTGGTGGGTATTTCTTCTTGCTGTGAACAGGAAGAAAAATGCTTTGCCAATCCCTAAGGTCTCCACTAGCTGCTTGTCTTCTACACAATCCCTTTTTCAAAATCCTGTTTAGATTTGACCTCCCCATGTAATCTCTTTGATTTTTAGCTTTCCCTACTCTCCTGCCTTCATGTTTTACCAATACCTTCTTTGTGTCCTCGTTGTCTCTCCACAGCTCATATCAAATCTTTCTTGTAGTCTGCTTCCACTGTATGGAACAGCCTTTTTGATTGTGCTGTTAACTGATTTTTAAAGTCTGATCATATGGACTATCTTTTTTAGCCCTGTGAAACAGAAAAATTGCCCAATTTAGCTGTTTCCCTATACTATGCCTACCTTTCTCCCTTGAACTTTTTACTTCTCTTCATCTTTTGCATAACATAGCTACTCCTGCCTAGTGTGTCATGTTGGATTGTATGGTTAATTAAACCATAAACTAATATGGTTGATTGAATTGGTTTGCTGATTGACCTAGAGTGTAGAAGTGTGTGCAACTTTATGAAGCCCATATACTATATGCAAAGAGTATACATGTATAACAGCAATGCAGAGCTGTTATACACATCAGCTTCCATCAGAAGTTACGAGCAGTTCCCAGCAGTTACGAGAAAAGGTTGGTGGGCACTTTTGGACACACATAGACTGATTTTGACAGATAGGACTTATCCTGTTTTCATTTCTTTGATGAGGGAGAGAGTTCACAAGCTGGAGCTTTCCCCTCATATGGTATTACCCCTGTTTAGGCTGGGATAGGGTTAATTTTCTTCCTAGCTGATGTCGTGCTGTGGTTTAGATTTAGGATAAGAATGATGTTGATAACACACTGATGTTTTAGTTGTTAATGGGCAGTGCTTACATTAAGTCAGGGATTGGTCAGCTTCTTACTTTGCCCTGTCAGTGAGCAGGCTGGGGGTGCACAAGAAGCTGGGAGGGACACAGCCAGAAGAGCTGACCCCCACTGACCCAAGAGATATTCCATAGCGTATGATGTCATGCTCAGCATATAAACTAGGGGGAGAGCTGACTGGGGGGTCCTTCTTGAGAACAAGCTGAGCTGTTGGTGGTGAGCAGTTGTTTTTTCATTTGCATTGCTTGGGTTTAATTTATCTCTCTCTCTTTTTTTTAATTACAGTATTTTATTTTATTTATTTTATTTTATTGATCTTATCTCAACCTGCAAGTTTTCTTTTCAGCTTCTTATTCTCTCCCCTATCCCATGGGGAGGGAGGGAGTGTGGTGCTTAGGTGCCAGTTGGGGTTAAACTACAGCAGGTATATATATAGTTAATTCTCTTTGGCATGAACGATGGAGGCATGAAATTTTAACTTTGATGTGTGTACAGCAACTAGTTTATTGTTTTGCACAATTTTAATCTGTCCCTATTGTAAAGACTCTGAGATACTTACGAACTACAGGATTACAAAAAAAGAAGTAACGTAGATGTGTTTTATTTTATGGAACAGGAGGAATAAATAGGACATAAGAGACTGGATCTGGTGCTTGTGTTTTAGTGTAGCAAAAAGTTGTGTGATTTACCTCATTTGATTGTATAGAGTTTTTTTTTTCCATTTTTTTTCCATCATTTGGGGAATGGAGTAAAAGTATGAATTCAGAATCTGTAGATGGAGATAATTTTTTGTTTGCTTCCACTGAAGAAGTGATTTTGGTGTGAGATGTTTAGAATGACTTCCACTAGGAGGCAAACCCAGACCATCATATGTGTTCCTTTGCACTTCAAATGTAAACAATTATTGTTTTCTTGCAAACATAAGCATTTGGCTTTGGACGAGGAAGACAAACATTTTTATAGGAACTGATGAGGGTTTGGGGATTTATTTTTTTTTTGATCATGCCCTTTTTTTCATTTCATCACAATATTTTAATTTCAAATTTAGCAGTAGAACTCTTGAGGTCTAAAATACAGTTTCTTTAATGCTGTTTCTCCCACAGTTCTTTAAAATGGTATTTAAATTGCAAAACCTTTTGGATTTTGTTTGTGAAAACATTCTTAGATAGCTTTTCTTTCAGTATGAATATAGAAAATCATTTAAGCAAAGCAAGGGCTTTTATGATTTCACCCTTGATACAACCAAGCAAATCCATTACAAAGTGCAGTGCTTCAAACAGGTATACACAAGCGTAAATACATGTTGCAGAGATAAAAATGCAGCATTCTAACACTGATTAAATCAGGCACAAGCCTGCATGACAGATTACAGTGATGTACAGTGCTTATTCAATCAGAAGCCCCATAAGGAGAGTGGAGCTTGTGTTTCCAGGACCCAAACCTAGTGTATAAGCCTGAGTGGGAGAGAGTTTCTTATCACTGTTCTCAAATACAGACATCACTATTTTTATAGAGACAAATAAAATAGAATGATATTCTTGATTCTGAATATCATATTTTGATTTGTAGATGTTTGCTTTCCTTTATGGCTTGCGTAGAAGCACTTTTTAATTTGAGATTTGCCAATCTTAGTCAAAAGAGTGTGAATGTATGAATTCAGAAGTCTTCTCCAGGTTTCCAAACAAAACATATTTGTTTTGTGCATTAGCATAAAATTGCATGTGAGTGTAATAACCCTGTGTTCTTCAATGGGATTTTGCTGCTAGCTTTAATGTCATGGTCATTGGTAGCTGTGAGGGGAATATTGATGCAAGACTGCACCCTATCAAGGTATTCATTCCCTTATCACAGGTTCAAATGAAAGTGCATTTCAGAGTGCTGCTCCTGAGCCTGAAAGAGAGACCTCTGAGCTGTGACTGTGAAGCAGATTTTGTTGTCGTTACAGTAAATGTGGTGTTCATTGCAAACATGACAGGGGAACCTATTAAAAAGCTGCCAACTGTCTAGATATAGGTCATTCAGCCAAAATCGTACAGTTAGTTTAAAGGTTGTGTCTGATGCTCCTCACCTCTGCTGTCCTCAATGTTTACCATTTTTAGGTCTGATTTTTTTAAGCAAAGGAATAAATAACTCCAGAAAAAGTTTCCTTGTCTATTTCTCCAGCAGGTTAAATTGGGGAGGAGTCTTCTAACTCAAAATGTCTAAGGGGTATGGCCAAGACTGTCTGCCACCACAGCAAACAATCAGATCACACATTCTCTCAGCTGTTAACAGCCTTTGTTGTCATTTTCCTAGGTCAAGTACAAAGAGAATTATGAAAAATCTAAAGGCAGATCAATGCTGGAGTTTGTGGATACACCAATGTACCAAGTTTCAAAGGAAGCTCAAAAGATGCAAAGTGAGGTTAGTAAAAATGTTTGCTTGAACTGGTAAAATTTAGATCAACAGAGAAGCTAACAGACGTGTTGTTCTCAGGTTAAGGAAACAGATGAAGCAGATGGGAAAGGTTTTATAAATTGAGGATTTAGTAGAATTAGTACTGAGTGTTTTTCTTATTCTGTAGCTTGGTTCTTCAAATATGTTTTTTTCTCAAAAAGCCAGTGTTTCTAACACTAGATGCAAATTGTAAGTAGCATAATTTAATTGAGAGGAAGCTCAAGAGTTCTTGTAGATCAGAGATTGCTAAATTTTTTACCTTTTGTCTTTAATTCTATCTTTAATAAGGGAGAGTTTTCTAGATGGGAGTGAGTGAATCTATACAGGCCAGTCTGACCCCACGCCTTAACTGAAGTGTGCTCCTGTGTGTTCACTCTAGGGAGCTCAGAAAGGGAGAACAACTGTGCCAGGATGCAGAACAGGACTGGCTGTTCTATGTCAGGCCATTTTTTTCTAACTCTTCAATAAAAACTTCAAATGATGGTGGTTTTGTGACCTCCTAGGCCATCTAATCCAGTGCTTCACCATCCATCCTAAAGGAGCATTTTCCTGTGTATGTGTTGCTGTAGTTTGATTCTATTCTTTCTGCTGTGTCTCATGAAAAATAGCTGATTTCATCCTCTTGGTAGAAACTTTTCTGCATTTAAACCATTACTTTGTGCGTCGTTTGTCTTTTCTCTATGAAGCAACATTCTCTGGAAACGTTATACTTATGTATTTTTGCCTAAATTATGTGTCTTGTATAGATAATCTAAGTAATGAAATGAGTCATAAAGTTGCTTATTAATGTGATAATTTGTGGCATGGCTCATTTGTGTGTCTGTTTGCAGTGTTCTTTCTGAAATATGCTTGGAAATGCACATATATCTACCACTAATTGTTGTTTTTGCTTCAATAGAAAATGTATCGCAAAGATTTTGAAGAAGGAATCAAGGGAAAACCGTCAATGGATTTAGACAAGACACCAGAGTTCTTGCACATAAAACAAGTCACTAACTTTCTGAAAGAGGTAGAGGATTTTAATTACTTTTTTTATTGTTGTTAAGTTGCAAGTGAGCAATAAAGTGGCATCACTGCAAGCTACTGAGTGTGGAAACCTCACAGTTAGTTTGGTAGCTAAATACAAAAGTGACTTCATGAGTAAAAATCACTGCGTGTCATTTTATATTCTGATTAGTCCTTTAGTGAGAATCAATACTTCTTAAGATTTGCTTTTGAACATATGGAAATGGTAAAGCCTAATACACCTGAACCAGAAAATAGAGTTAAATGAGCAAATCAGATGACTCCATAGCAAATTGAGTGTTTGCAGGACATTCCCTCTGAGGGCTTCAGTTTTGGAATTTGTTCCTCCCCCGGGCTCAAATAGCCCGAATTTGGTGACCTTCCAGGCATGCTGCATAAGACATCTGCTTTATAGAGTTTTGGAGAGGGCCTGGAGTTTTTTTCCAGATAGATGAAGGGATGGAAAAGAGGATTTCTGTTGGTGTCCAGATAGCAATTTTTCCTTTTGAGTAATTATTTCAGGTTTATGATAGTCTGTTGTGGCTATATAGATGCCTTGAGCTATGTATAGCCACTTTTAACTAATATAATTGAAATTATTATCTATCATACATGTTATGGGTGAAAATAAAGGAGACCAAAATTCCATAATATAGCTTTGCTATTGCATAATTTGCTTTAAGGAGATTTTGTTAGGAGATGCAGTTTTTCTGCAGTGCCTATTTCTTTAAATTTTTCCAGTGTTCTTCAGTTGTGTTGGCATTATAAATTAAATCACTTTTTTTTTCATAACTGAGAATCCTTCTACCTTTAATAGTTTTATATAATTCAGAACTGTTTTCATGTTAGGTTTTGGGTATTAGATGGTTCTATAGATGAAGCTTACTATTTGACCAAAACCAGAAGTAAATGTATCAGCAAAATTCATAGTTGGAAATATCAGGCCTGCTATATATCCTTCCTCTGAATTTGGGAGCCAACAGTACCTTGTTTATACTTATTGTATTAAGAATTGATTTTTTTGGCTGAAGAACTAATTGAGGATGCTAAAATTAAAACCCCTTAAACCTTGTTCCTTTCCTTGTTCTTTAAAAAACTTATCCTAGTCTATGCTAGATTTCATATGGGTAAGGAAAAGATTTTCTTTTCAGATATTTCTTTATTATTCAGCCTCTAATAAATAATTTATTCTGATAAGCTTGGCTGCCAGGTAGACAAGTCTCTAGCTACGTATGGTTTATGCAGTACTGTTCTGTGCATACCTGATATGTATGCTTACTGAATAGAGAAAATGCAAATGCTTGCATTTCATTGAGTTAATCTTGCTGCATGCTGAGTGTGCGCAGAAGTGGTAAGGTCAGGTATAGATGTAGATGTTCATCTTTGAAAATTTTGATGTATTTTCCCTCCATAGTGCTACATGCATTAAGATATTCCCTAATTCTTAGCTCCACAAGTTTTATGACTCATTATTTAGAGACTAAACTATACTTGTAAGCCAGAGGGGAAGAATATGAGAAATGGTATTTTAATGCATAACTGCATGAATTCCATATGAGTTTATATCCACATTCAAGGAAGAAAATCCCAAAGATTGCATAGGTTTAATTATTCTTTTAAAATTCAGCAAAATGATATATTTCTTCATAGAGATGTAGCTTAGTATTTTTGTGTGAAGCTTCATAATCAAAATTAGATAGGCATTACGTGAAACAAGAAGATGAACCTGGAGTTCTTAAAAATGAATTATTTGTTATTTATTTTTATTATATTTTTTTTTTTAATAGTGGCAGCTGTGTTCCAGCTTATTCTGTTGCTTTTCCACTGTAGAGAATTCTGCATCTATATTACAGTTTATCAAGTAGTGGTTTTAACAGGTCCTAGTGTAGTGTTCAGGCTATCCATCCTGATTGTGATACCATTAGTGGAACAGAGGTAAAAACTGCATATATTATGCAGCATATATTAGTCTGTAAAAGCAAATGCTATTGCAGTTAAAATGTCTAGAGAGGTAGCTGAAGCCCCTAAGCAATGTGCTAGCACTGTATAGAAGACTATTTTTCAAGACCACAACAGGAAAATATGTGGTGACATTAAAATCCTTTCACTTTTTCGACATTGTACCCTTACATTTCATAATTTTCAATTCTATTTTAACTCTGGAGAGTGTACTTCAGCTAATTCATATTTCATAGAAGTTTCAAAGAGACCCTTCAGATATTTAATAAGTGACATTTCTTTTCAAGATCTTGTGCACAATTGTAAGTGGAGAATTCTCTTTTTCTTAGAAAGAGTACAGAAAAGATTTGGAAGAAGGGATGAAAGGAAAAGGAATGACAGTGTTTGAAGATACACCAGATTTGATTAGAGTGAAAAATGCAGCTCAGATACTAAATGAGGTATGTTATGCTAGTCAACTTTATTGATGTCACAGAAGGTTCACTCTTTATGTAATACTTGACAGAAAATATTCTTTTTTTTTTTACATAATCTACAATAAGATGAGCAAGTGCTGATACTAGGACTTCTGGTTTACTTTAAAAATATAGAAAAGTTGTGGGGGGAAAAAAATATTCAGTTTTTCAGGCAATTAAAAGGTCAATGGAAATAGTGGGGTCAGTAGATAGAGCATTTAGAACTAGGTTCATTTTTCCATCTATTTATTTAGAATCATAGAATACTTAGGATTGGAAAACACCTTAAGATCATCTAGTTCCAACCCCCCTGCCACAGGCAGGGACACCTCACACTAAACCATGCCACCCAAGGCTCTGTCCAACC